>JANZLX010000009.1:15967053-15984698 GCA_025531955.1 Erythroxylum orinocense
TTGAGCTCTCAAAACGCTCTTTTCTTCCTCCAAAATACTCTTCTCCTCCTCCAGTGAAGAGAGTTGAGCTCGTAAAATGTCCTTCTCCCCATTCGCCTCTGAAAGTTCAGCTCTTAAAGCATTAACTTGCTCAAGAAGATCGTGAATCTCCCGATCCATCATTTGGGAGACTTTATTGAGCTAATCGATACATTGATGCATTGCAAAGGCGAACGCCAGATTCCTGGCACAGCCACGTACGAGACTGGCCATCAGCTCCTAATTATTCAACGAATCCAAAAACTTTTCGTCTTCAAAAGGAACGGCCTTCTGAGCAACGTGAAGAGCAACGCTGATGTCCCTAAGCGATGCAGTCTTATTTAGATTGATCGTGGACACCCACTTCTCAGAGCAAGGCCCTCGCTCTTTCCTCTTGCCTTTGTCCACTCGGAGCGCTCGCTCCTCCCCCTTTCCTTTGTCCGATTAGCTGGACGACTGTTGGACCTTCCGAACGGTTTTCTTTCTTTTGAGTGGTCTTTCCACTTCCTCCGCAACAGCTCGGTCTTCATTAGCTAACTGGGCCAACAGCGCTATAGACTGTTTCGACACAGTTGGCTGAGAGGGTAGCGTAGACCGCTCAGGTACAATCGGCTGAGCGACATTGGCGCTGACCTCCCCTTTTTTGCTTGGCTCTTTCATCTTTAAGGAAGGCCCAGCAACTTTACGCCGGCCTTTGGGGGAACTGGAGGACCGACGAAATCCTTGAGCTTTGACATGGCTGCACAATTATAGAAGCAGGTTAGAAATTGAAACTAATACTTGTGAATACAACAAATAGTTAAACTACGAGGAGTCAACTAAGAGGGGCAGTTTCCTTTTCTAGCCCGCTAATTCGAGGAGGGGGATCAATTAAAAATGCATTGGCCGATGCCCCTCCACGATACCCCAAAATAAGACGATCCAAATCATACCGACCAAGCGCCTTAATTCGGCCGATCACTCCCCATTCCTCCTTGGTAAGGGACAAATCAAGGATGTCATTCCACCACTCGGCCAGGGGATATTTCCACTGCCTGGATTCAAAGGAAGATCCTGGGGGTCTCACAAAGAAGTACTTCGTCTTCCAGGCCTTGACCGACCCAGTTGTTCCAGCAGGACGATACCTTACGTCCCTATATTGGAAGTGAAGGCTCCCACCATCGACGCTTGAGCTTTGATTCATCCTCAAGAAATGTCGCAGAATACCGATCGATGGGAAACACCTGAAATGATGGCACATTAAGGCGAGACCATTAAGGAACCTCCAACCATTCGGAGGGATCTGGCTCAGCCTTAATTCATAAGCACAGCATATCTCCTCGATGATTGGGGCATATGGAAGCTTCATACCACCGATCGAGAAAAAGTTGTCTGTAACAGCAAAATAGCCCCCCATAGTGCTATGAATCCATTAGTTCTTGAAGGCCAGCATGGGCCCCCATGACGAAGGGATGTTATTCTTGATGATCGATCGGTTCAGTTCCCTTTCGTCATCGTCGATTGTTCGCTCGGCGGCACTTCAACGACCAGCCCATCTTTCCGATCACTTGCCGCGACTTCTTCATTTCCCCTCGCCTCCAACACCTCCATAGCTTCCACCATTCTTTCGAGCGGCTCAACTATTTGTAAAGCACTTTCGATGGCCCGCTCCTGTCGAAGCTCTGTCTGGGCCGCATCCAGTTCTTCACTAAACCCCGCAGGCGTTTGCGATGGAAATCGGCGAGGAGACGAGGTAGAAGGGAAGGAGTTTGACGACATGATTGCAAAAAGGAAATATATAGGATGAGGAGAGGAAAGAGGACGTACCTAGTTTAGTGACTGAAGTTTAGGATTTGGACGGCAATGAGAAGTAAACTCCGATGATTGCAAGCAAAGAGACGAAGAACAGAGAGAACAGAGGCTGGAGAATCAAGTATGCAGAAATGGAAGTGAAGGAGATATGTCGATTCTAAGCGTTTGTCATAGAGACCGATTGAACGGGCGCTCCAACTGACGTTGGACGCGTGGTGAAATCCGAACCAAAGTTGGACGCGTGGCACAATCTGAGTTGTGGCGAATTAGGGTTATTAGAGACCCAGAGCGGCGCAACAGTTGAAAAGACGTGCATGACAGCTGCGCAGCAGTTAAAAAGACGCCTCATTTCAAATTTTGAAAATCTGTCAGAGGATACGTGCCGTTAATAATGATTAAACCAAATGCCGTCATGCGTTAGGCATCGACATTTAACCGACCGATCCTAGCAGGAGCCATCATGCACTAAACGTTGATGTCCGACCGATTGGGCCTATCACGAGCTGTCAAGCAGACGAGCCGCACAATCCTTATGTACTCCTTCGACCCTTCTCCTTGGTCAGACTCGAGGAGTAGGGGGCTATGGTTGGGTCGGTCGTGCTAGGCCCAGGCCTAGACCCGGAACGGCATGTGGACCGGTCGGCCCATTCATAGACAGTGACTTAAACCTAGCAGAAATTTCTTATATAAGGCATAACCTCACCCGGAGATAGGTATGACATGGAAAACCCTGATATTCTCTATTGATCGTTATCAAAGCCCTCACCAAAAAGATTGACTTGAGCGTCGGAGGGGCTTGCCGGCAGTCAACTCCCAGCGTACCTTTTATTGTTTTACAGGTACTCTTTAAATAAAGCCAATCAGACTCATGGATTCAAACAACAGCGTCCAGTCCCATCAAAATCAGACAAAACTAAAAATAAACAAATATTATATAAGATATTAAAATAAATTTATTTAATTAAAAATAATTTATCTTTAGACTTTACCTAATATGTTGTTATTATTATTATTATAACTATATTAATAATCAAACAAAATTTTGTTTTTATTTTAAAAATTAAAAACTACAACAAAAAGGCAACTAAAGCTGAAGCTTATTCGCCTCCACGATGATACACTTGAGCATTGCATCTCACATCTGGTACCAAATTTTTGTGCTGTTTTTTGTGTTCTTAGTTATTTTTAACTATATATTTAGGTAGATTTTATATAATAATGTGAATACAATTTAATGAAACCAATTATATGCCACTTTATTTTTTAAAAAAAACTAAGGTTCTTGTGAACTTCATTAGATTAATTTACAAAAGAACTGACGATGCATTAACGTGAAAGTTTGTTCGGTCTCTCGTGGTTGTGCGTGAGAATATATCACAAAAGGATCACAAGAACCATAGGTACACAAAAAATGACAAATCTGATCCCACAAGAACCTTACCATAGAATCGATGCTTCTGACAATTGTCATATCCAACTTTATAAGGTACCCTGCAAAAGTCTAATAAGAAAATACATTTACAACACAAACTACTAGCTATGGTTATGGCCATTTTAGTAACATTCAAACCACAGATTCACAAATATATAGATATATATATATATATAAAGAGAATCGAAACAAAATTATATTAGTATGTATTGAAAAATTTATTATATCATAAATTCAATTGATTGTTTGCTTCTTTACTTCAATCACAAGAGCTTGACTTTTCCATAATAACGAATTGAGCTCAACCAATGCGTTGAATTTAAGCTATGATTCCTCACATCACATGTGGGCGTGTGATGGACTATGAAACTAAACCAAAATGATTCCAAAGTCTTTTCTTGAGTGCAAGCCAATAACCCAAAGTAATTCATAAAATAATACCCTATCAGTATCTGTTGTGCAATGGCAATATAGCTGCATCAGGCCACAACTTTGGGTCTTGCAAATTATTGTAGATTTTTCAACCCTCCCTTTTGACTTGGTCGTGCTTTGACGGCGGTAAGTTCGCCGGAATGGACTTGATGACCCATTCCTCCACGTTCCTTCTTCCGACAATCCCCGCCGACCAACGTCCATCATTAACGTACACACTCGTTGTTCTCAACCAACGCCTCCCCAGATTCACTCCTCTGCTTTGGAAGCACGGTACTTGGGTCAACCCCTTATTGGCTTTTTATTCTGTTATGAATCTTTGGGTCAATGATGTTGGGATTTGGATCGTGGGTTTTGATGGGTCTTTGGTTAGAATTGTTTGTATTTTTACGTGGTTTTTGGTGTAGAGCAGCACGACTACGTTTGTGTGCTGATGGTGGCGCCAACCGCGTGTACGACGAAATGCCTCTGCTGTTCCCGCATGAAGATGCTCTTGATGTTCGACAAAGGTGGTGATCTTTTACTTTTGTGTATGTGCTCCTTGCTGGCTGTTGCTTTTTGTTTTACTTGAGCAAGTTTTGTAACCGTTTGGGTTCATTAACTACAAAAGTTGTCCTTTTCATCTGAGGATTAATTATAGATCAATAAATTGAGAGAATTTCATCAGTAAAACAATCGTGTGGAGGGGTTTGGCGTGTTTTATCAAATTAAGCTTACGGGGATAAAATTTTGAGAGCAACTAAGTTGTTTGACTCTAAATGGTTAACTGCATAGGACTTGTAACCTGTTTGGAGGTAGGTTATTGTAGTAGCTATTTTTACTTCCTGTTCTGTAATTCGTTTTGTGTAGCAGTTTTAGATGCTTGGCTACTTCTTCCAAGAGTCTCTTGAAATCTGATTAACCTGGTTTAAATTTCTTTAACCATGTATGCATACTTCTACATTAATGTCGTCATAGATCACTTGACACTTCAATCTGAGTTCTGGGTGGATTAATATTCTCCAAAGGTTCTAATATTGTATTTCTTCTGGTGATAGGACTTTGACATTTTAGTTCAACAAGCCTCTGATTAGGTTTTTCTGTGCTAGGCTTTGTCGTGAAATTTACTTTTAGCACCTTGTGCAACTGAACTGTCAGACTTTTGAGTGATTTTATGTATAAACCAGTTTCTGAATACATGAATATTTTGATGTAACTGTTAACGTTAATTTGGCTTCTAATTCATACTTCGTAACAGGTACAAGCCAGATGTAATCAAGGGAGACATGGATTCCATTCGAGCAGAAGTACTGGATTTCTATAGTAGCCTGGTAACCAAGATTTTTCCATTGTGATGTAATGCAGAAATTGTTTCCCCATTTTCTTTAAATAAATATTTACAAACTGTAGTTTCATCAAATGCTTCAGCAAATGCATACCTGTTTGAGTGTAGTTGCCTTTTGATTTTGTTGGTTTACCTCGTTTTGGTGTTACTTCAGGTTGACTGCTTAGGTGTATTTGGCTGTTTACTTAATGCAGGGAACCAAGGTAGTTGATGAATCTTTCGATCAGGACACCACAGATTTACATAAATGTGTGACATTTATTCGTGACTACAATCCTGATTGGAATAAGTCTGAAGTAAGTTATATCTGTCATGGAAGCTCCTATATTGAGTTGTCATTATTTTCTAGATGTTTCTTGTATATTATTCATAAGTTGGGACTTATCAGGGCTACCAGGCAGTTGTCTGCAGATTTTTGCCTTCATTTTCATTTATTATTCCGGATTTACTTTTGCTCAAAACCTATTTTCTGGGAAGTTACAAAACAATATGCTAGGGCAATAATAAGCACTTCTAATCCTCCGCCACTTTGAGATTAGCATTTTGAAAGGGTTTTCGCTGTAATCGGCAGCTCTGCGTTCTTGTAGCCGGAGCTCTTGGTGGACGATTTGATCATGAGGCTGGGAACATTAATGTACTATACCGTTTCTCAACTATGCGTATAGTTCTATTATCTGATGATTGCCTTATCTACCTACTCCCAAGGACGCACCGTCATGAGATTTTTGTCCAATCATCTTTGGAGGGCCCACATTGTGGTCTCATTCCATTAGGAATGCCATCTGGTAGTACTACAACAACTGGACTTCAATGGGATCTTAGTGAGTATACCTATTCTACATCTTCATTTGAGCAAATTACCTCAAAAAGATGAGCTGCAAATTTTACTCTGGCATCCTTTGGCTACTAATTCATCCATGTCTATGCATTCCAGCATATTTTTCATTTGACTAATGATAAAAATCCACCTCTTATGTGCTTTGATAAATTTAAACTTCTGCTTCCATATAATGTACATAATCCCAGTAATTAGTGATAAACCAGAGAGGCGACCTTGACTTTGAGTTTACCTCGTCTGTGATGCCATAGTTTAGTAGCATTCTGTTTGGTATTATATAAATTATTCAGAGGGACTCCTCATTTGTCAGGAGACTGAGCCTTTAGGAATATTTGTAAATTATTTCTTGCAGCTGACATGGAAATGAGTTTCGGTGGTCTAGTGAGCACCTCCAACTTAGTCAAAGATGAAAAGATAACTGTGAAATCAAGTTCAGACCTTCTCTGGACCATATCCATAAGGAAGTAAGCCCTATCGCTTTGGAAACGAATTGATAAAGCCATAGCCAGGGACTTCTCCCGTGCTGACCACTTTAGCATTACCTTTCTGAACGAAAGAGATGTAAAGTCCATTGGAAATAGTCTTTTACGTCTGGTACAGTGCATATGCTCGCACGCTTTAGGCAACATTTTTATCAATTTCTTGATACTAAAGATACCTCTTTCTCTGTTTAGATTAGGCTTTCCGTAATTACAGATTCATTTCATGTCAGCTGTCTGTACACGACATATTGACCAAGAGGGAGCAAGTGATGAGAGATCAATCTGAAATGTAATGTCACTGAAATTTTTTAACATGTACTCATTTTGAAAGAAATTAAAAATCTTGGTAGAAATGGACTTCGACCAAGTGTGTGTTTCAGTGTTGCGTCCATGTTCTTCGTAACTACTCTGGATGTTGGAAAAGTTCTGCAATGTTTGTTGTAGGATATGCCGGTATCTTGAAGTTAGTGTCTTCATTTTACAGGACAACTTTAACATCGGGTCCTGAGAGTTGAGGCTGAAAACCACGTGCCAAGTGGATAAACAGTTAGATCAAGAAAAGATATCGTTCTTTTCTTCATACCATTGAATAAGCTGCTTAAATCCGTTGGAATTTTCTGGTCAATATCTCATATAAGTACTAAAATCCATTTGAAGGAGGCTAAAGTTGATTTAAATAGATATAAAGTTTGATTTGACATGAGAAACCAATTTGTTTAGAGTCTAGTATTTATAGAAATCCAAAAAAACTTCCATTTTTGGTCGTACCACATAAACTAAACCAAGTTTTGACATTACAACTCTCAACCTACCCAAGCCAACCGATCAACACTTTTGACAGATATGTTACTTTCAGATCTTATAAGCCGTTGATAGGAAGATTCATGAGATTACATAGCTACACAAGTTCTAAAACACAGACAAAATGGTCAATTACTTTTTATCATTATAATGGTTCAAGGAAACATCAGGAAGATAGAAGACTATAATCCATCAGGAACTAAGATGGTGTAGTTAGTAGTGGTTGTTCCTTTGTTTGTCTGTAACAGATCAAGTCAAAGATCAGTTGGAATAAAGAAGGCTGCTACAGAAGATAACAATCTTATTCTATTAATCAAAATTAGTATTTACAGATTGACGGCACAAACAACAATTATGATGAAGACCCAAAGCATAAAAAATGAGTAGGATAAAGCAGATAGGTTAAGAGGAGCTTCGGTCTATAGGTCAAAGCTGCCTGATTGATAGTTGAGGAAGGTCTTAACAGTAACAGAGCTGGCGTCAAATAGTTCAAAATGAAAAAAAGAATAAGAACAACCTATGTATAGTACAAAGGAGCCAGCAATGGAATTCCTATTTCATACCGGTCAACATCTAAAGACGATACCTTCTCTCTTTTACAGATTAGCAAAGGGCAGTTGAATAGGCTGTACACAGTTTTGCTTTCTACATGAAGTAGCTGAGCGACTTCTTCTTTCTTGATCCTCCTTCCCCATACAAATCATTCCACTGCAGCAGCTCACTCATGTTCACTGATTCTGATGATACACTTGCGCACACCTGCATCGCAAATGCACACATTATATGAATGAGTTTTTCGTGTCTTGGTGTACACATACTCCTCCAACATGCAATGAATCCAGAAATGTCTTAAAAGTACCTGATCATGAGCATATTTAAAATCCTCCATCTTGAGGGGCCGAATATCCGCACTGCTGTACAATCCAGGAAATGGTTTGTTCTCTGCTGTCGCTAAAGCTTTCTCCTGAGATGCAACAAAAATCAATACCAATAGGAGTTTATGCTGGATTTCAGAATCCAGAACCTCTTTTACTTTTCTAATGAAACCTTTTAAATGCAAACTTCTATTTAGCTGCTTCTATATCACACAATTGATCCATCTACATGGTGCGGGTTGAAAGGAAAACTAAAGCCCGAGACTATTTCAACATTACGAGCAGAACAAGCAAATTATACGAAAATAAATGAAGTTAAATACTATTTTTATTAACCTTCTTTTCCTTCTCCAGTATCTCTCGAATGGGACAATGTGCTGCAGTTACGCAAAAATTCTGAGGAAAACATGAATAAAAAATTCAGTCTTGAAAATGGAAAATGGACAAACAGGTAAGAGGATAAAAGAAAATACATCAAACCTTTAAATCACTTCCAGAATAACCATCAGTCATGTTTGCCACTGTTTCCAGATCAACATCGGCTGCCAAATCTTCTTTGGCCAGTATAACCTTCAGAATCTTCTCTCTGTTTTGTGCATCTGGCAAGTTAACCATCAATCTGCACATCCCATTTGTACAAGTCAATAATGTTGCTATCGCTCCAGGTACAGGGAGACAAAATAGAGTAAAAACAGAATCATGATAGAAAACCTCCTCGGAAGCCTCCTTATAACAGCCTCATCAAGGTCAAAAGGCCTATTAGTAGCAGCAAGGACCAAAACCCGTTCTTTATCTTTCGTACGCAGACCATCCCAATTCACCATGAACTCATTCTTCATTTTACGCATAGCCTCATGTTCTCCTGGATTTTCTCGTCTTCCCAACATGCTATCCACCTAAAGCAACAGGCAATTGAGGAAAAATGCACATTAGGGCAAATTGAAACAACAAAACCTTAAAAGGCCTGAAGACAAGAAGTGACAGCCAGGAATAATGGCACTAGAAAAGTGCACGTGCAGCGTGAAGCTCTTCAGAAACACAGTGAATAAAACAGACTGGAAATATGAAGCCAACAAGAAAGTATCAAAAGCTCATATTTAAACCAACCTCATCGACAAAAATAACACTGGGAGCTATTTTGCTAGCCAAAGAGAACACTGCCTTTACATACTTCTCTCCTTCACCAAACCACTAAAAAAAAAAAAAAGGTAGTTTAACTTTCAGCTGAGAGCCCAAACATCAAGGAAGCACCACGATTAAGGAAATACATACCTTTGAAGTAATGCTAGACATAGAGACGTTTATAAAGTTTGCACCAGCCTCAGTGGCAACCGCTTTTGCAAGCATCGTTTTTCCAGTTCCAGGAGGCCCAAAGAGTAATATTCCCTTGCAAGGCTGTTAAAAACGATAAAGTCATTCAAACACATTGTCAAGAAATTAGTTAAGTAAAGAAAGGGAAGTCTCACCTTAGTTAGTTGCCCTTTGCAAAACAATTCGGGCCTTTGAAGAGGAAGCATCACAAGTTCCTTCAAGGTATCCTTCACAGTTTCTAATGCACCTATGTCATCAAAGGTAACTCCTATCTCGTTTGGTGGAATTACATCTGCTAGTAGTTTCTTCTCAAATTCATTCTCAGTGATGACATCCTGCAATGATGTAGACTTAAATTCACTAAATATTTAATAAGAATCCTACAGGAAACATGGTTTCATATATCAGTCTGATAATTCTCTAGATATAGGGAACCAACTTTACCTTGAGCAATTTCTTCGAGCTCTTGCTTTCACTTTGTATACCCTGTAGAATGCTCAGACCATACTTAATGCTGCAAAATGGACAAAGAAAACAATATCAAGGAAAGAAACCTAAACTAACATGCTTTTGATGACAGTGGAAATGACTAACCTGTCATTAGACATCACAAGTTTAGCATCTCTGATGGAAGTTTCAGAACAATGCATGAAATGGTGGCTCAAAGCCCATCCCACTACTTTCTCAACATCTATTCAAAATGATAAACAATAGCAGATAAACATGACAGTTCTTGAAAGTCCATAACAATTACCAGAAAACAGTGGACATTTTGAAGGAAGGGAGCAAAAAGTTTAGGAATATCAACTTTCAGTAGTAAGTGCTTGATCCTTGATGCACAGAGTTTCAAGGTCAGGGCAGACTAAGCCAACACGACCTAGCACCTGTATTTGTGAGATGTGTTGTCATTAAATACTTCCATAAGGTAGCATTTCTTAAAACAAACAGGCTATCACCTTTCCAGACGATAATAAAACGAAATTATACTTACTGAAAGAACGCTAACATGATTTGCTTGTGCTTTCAGAGTTTCAACATCACGTTCCAACTGTTGTTTCCAGTCCAAAAGCAAAACTTCATCCTGTGAAGTTTCTTCAAAGTAAAAGTTAAGACATTTAATGAAAGATAATAGCTGTAAATGATTTCCACAAGAATGCAGGTCATACCTGAGGTAGCTGTATTGTCACTTTGTTCGGGAAAAGCCGAGACAGCTGTTTTGTTGTTTTGGTTGTCTCTTTGCTCTTGTCACTCATCCTACCAAAGTTATCCTAAAAAGTAATATGATCATGTCTATTATTAACCAGCAACAACAAAGAGATTTAACACCAAAAGTTTTGTCATTCGCTCATTAATATTTGTTCAAGCATATATTATTGAAAAGAGAACTATATAACAAAAATCGCTTACTACAAAATATTCAAGAGACAATAAAACCATCAGCAACAGTGGAAATATCAGGACTAACGTCTCATTTACAGAAAAACAAATCAAATTCAATTCAACACAACATGTCAAATTCAATAACCAAACTATATTGCAGCTTTAAGTGCATGACCATTTTCATACCTTGACAGCATCTCAAATCAATACACATTTGTGGATTCATGAACTTGATTTTTATACCATTCATAGTGCCATCATGAAGTGTGAAGATATCTTCATAGGAGAATACTAGTTCACCAACATCACCCCATTTCCAATTATGAATTCAACCCCACTCCAATTCAAATAATAAATGTTTGAACCAAATTATTGCACTCATATCCAAATGCAAAATATATTGACCATAAGATGCTTTTGTGCTTTTTTACATGTACACAACTTTCCTATTGTACTCGAATCAACGTGCATGCAACCACAAATCAAAAGGAAATTGAGATTCAAAGCAAAGAACTGTTAAACATGTAGGGACGGGGGAATATAAAACAATTCCAAAGCTTTAACATACCGGGAAAGTCAAGTCAAGCAAAGCAGTCTGGTTACTTCCAAACTTTGTAAACAAAAGACCACCAGGATGTGACTGAAGAACACCAGAAAGTCATCAAACATGTAAGCATATTCTCCTAAATAAGTCTAGTCACTAACAACAAGGCATTGTAACAGATTACCTTTTCCTTGCGATTATCCATCTGGGTGTGTGAGCCAATCACAATTACCCTGTCTGGTAAAGTTTCAATTTTACTCTTTAAGCCAGAATAGGCATCTTGATTCCCCACCACGGACTTCTCGGTATCTTTGAGAAACAATACCAAAGGAGTGCTCTTACTTTCAATTGAAACAACCTGTAAACAACAGAATGCTCCAACTTAGCATCAGCCATTGAAAAAATAATGCCGAAGCTGAGGTTAGTTCTTTTGAAGGAACAAGTACCTCAAATATTTCACTGATAGCAAGTCTATCATCCTCAACTCCCAAATTATCTAACTGGAGTGAACTAGCTGTACAATAAGAAAGTAAAATTTCCAATTTGATTATATAAACAAACTAAATGCAAGTATACAGCACAGAAAGAATGAGAAAGCAGTTACCCGCACAGAAGAAACCATGATCCTCCTCACAAAGACCACCCAGATCAGTGCCTTCAGGGATGGATTTATCAAACCTAACCCCAACTTTTGAGGCTCCATTTCCTTCAAAAGCAAGGACTACCTTACCACAGAAACCGACCGTAGGCCCCCTTCTTAGACAAGAAAAATTGTATTACAAGAAAATCATAAGCATCGCGAATTTGCATAGAAAATATTGGCGAAATTTAAGTAGCTAAATGGAAAAAATGATGTATGCCACGTGAATTCATTGTATATATAATATAAACTACAATTTAGTCTAAACAAACATGTTTTGAAAGACCACTAAAGTTCAGATCTAATCCTAATAGGTATAGCTAGAGTAGTTTCATAAAAGTTAATTTATCAATCAAGAAGGGAAGAAACCTTAAAGGGTAAAGCCCAGGCGGTGGTTTTGCAGTACCCACAAACTTTACCCTATCACCTGCAAAATTTGCAAATTAAAACCCATTCAGCTATTCAGCACAAGTTACAGTGACACCACAGAATGGGGGAAAAAAAAGGGGGGTGCCAAATTGAAATGTGCCATGCCTGTTTTAAAAGTGTAAGCTTTGGACGATGCAGTAGAGGCTTCCTGCTTTGGAAAAACCTGAGAGTTCAATGTCGAGCTACCAGTAATGTCTGCTTCAACACTGGAAGTAGGTTTCTTATGGTGTAAAACTGCCTGTGCAGCTCGTCTGCTAAATGCTGATGACCTTTCAGCCCTGGAACTTTCTTTAACAGAATCAGTTTCTCTAGGTGTTGAACCCTGCAAAATATAATCAAGTCAAGATAGAAGAATCTAGAAGACCTAGATAAAACCAGAAAGCCAAAGTAGGTGCAAATTGTTTAGAAAAACTAGCACAAAACAAGTGAAACTTACACCAGGCAACACAAGAGAATCAACAACTAAGAGTCTAGCACCAACATCTTTTGCAAGAGCCTTTGCCAGAGTCTCCTGATAGATTTCTGACCCTGTCAAACAAATCCCCATAGGATAGGAAGATATGGGTACTAGTAGGAACGGGATACAGAACATGAAAAACTTATTAAGAATCATATTGACAAAGGAATAAGGATACCTGCAGGACCAGAAAGTAATATGCGAGGTGACAAAGAAGGAAGATCACCAGCGAACTTTGCAACTTTGTTATTACATTTTAAATGAACAAATGCAGCAGCTTTCAAAACTTCCTTTGTTGTATCACTGCATTAGTCCCATAAGAGTAAATTATAAAGAAATCCAAAGCAGAGCAAAGTGAATAAAAAATAGAGATGATAACACAAAATTTACAATTTTTTGCAAGTTTGCACCTTAAATAATACGGAAAATTTTCAAATGAAACATCAATGTTCTCAGGAATTAGAATTTCTTTATGTAAACTTTCTTTGTATGCTTGGCGTCTAGTAGATATCAAAATTGCTGGAGGATCAAGATCCTTGATGAGTTCTCTTATGTCTCTTTGCTCATTGAGTATTTTAGAAATGCTTCTGCTTAAATCAATCTCAGAAGATGAACCAGCAAGAATTCGCAAGAGAGGTCTTAGTTCATGGGCAGATATGTGGATCTTTCCAGGTCCAGCATCCACAGAAGCATCAAATCTAACATCACCAGGAGCCCCATTTTCAATAGTAGCATCTGATGGAACAGTTTTCTCCCTTAAAGAAACATCAGCAGGCTCATTGTTACTGCTGTTATCTTTCATGTCAACTTCTGGAACATGACCATCAGATGGGCCAGCAGAAGCAGGAACTTCAGCATTCTGCTGTACAGAATCAACAGATTTGGCAGGTGGTGGAAGAAGGGTTAAATCTTTTTGAAGATTAGACAAAGAAGCTAGTATTGATGCTCCTGCATATGCTGAGCAATCACCAGATATTGTCTTAGTGTACATCCTTTTTCTAGGAGCACCTTGGGCTTCTAAGATGCTTGCAAAGGGAACACCTGGAGCACCTAAGTTATCGTTGGTGAGCTGCTGAAAAATCTAGCATCCGATTAAGGAACTTATTGGCCTATGTGAAATTTAAAGCAACAACAAATGGAACAAAAGGAAGTGAAAGTCTACTTTTTTGAGATTTTACCACCAAAAAGAAAAAAGGTGTACAAGATAAATTAGGAACAGAGCAAGAAGGATACATAAGCATGATTTCCACAAGTGCTAAACACCACCTCATCACCTCCAGTCAGTATTAAACTTGCATTCTTGTGGTAAGCTTTACCATTCACTTGAACTGATCCTTTGCCGCCAGTGATTTCCAACAAGGCCACAGATGCACCTCCACGCTGCACATGTTGACAAGGGAAAGGTAAAAATCATCATTACCAACCATATTCAAAAACAATCACAATCAAGGAGGTGACTTCGTTTATTCAACTTAATAAATCAACAATGAGAAATTGTATATTATATCAACCAGGCAGATACCTCAATATGTCTCAATTTACATAAAATGCTGCTAATGGCTGGATCATTAAGCCATAAATTGCATTGACGACTTTGGCCAACAGTGAAAAGTGTGCCACACATGAGCAGGTGAGGGTTCTGTGGTGTAAGACATAAAAAGCAACAGCAATTATCAATATTTTAGTTCGAACAGAAAAACCATCCGCATATATATTTTGCCCATAAAACATGAATCTCAAAACTTCTTCCATGTCAAGGCTCAAACAAGAAACAATGAATGAAAGTATTCAACCAGGTTAAATCTAACAAGAAAAAAGATGTACATTCGGCTTCAGGCAAATATTCCAAAGATCATGGTTATAATTATAGTTCTAAAACAAAACTAGCATATGTTGTTCATCTTAACCCTCCTCCAAAATGATTAATAAGGCCAGAGTAATGGCATTGGACAAAGATATACCATGTGCTATCAAGAGGAATAACATTATAATATCAAGATCAACACACACATAAGTTAACCACAAAATTATGATGATCACTAACCTCATAACACAGAAATGAAACAGGAAACTGTAAAATGCAAGCAAGAAAAGTATTCATTCATTCCCCTTTGAAAACCATTACCCACTCCTCCCTAGTAAACATGAATTGACCTGACTAGACAGCAGTTGAAGCCTCACAACAAAGGCTCAATTACAATTTTCCATCAACACTTCAGATTGCTCATCATCCAGACATGAAGAAGATCTCACTAGGAGCACTTAAAAGGTGACACAAGAGTCCAAGACCAAGCACCGCCCCAGCAACTCTCCGTATTAAGAATATCCAGAATATCATGTCTCAATTTAATCTGCACGAAGTGTCACCCCGATCACGAAAAGAAGACGCCATCTCACATTCCCACAATAAGACAAGGATTCTATCTCATGTGTGTTTCCTACTCCAACCCCCTGAAATTCCAAATTCTGCTGGTTGTAGTCAAAATAAGTTTACTAGTGAAATCTAGGCAGCTTTGATCAGCACCACAAAATTTTGGCAATGAAAAGAAACTCTCAAGGGGGCATTTAAACTCAATGACAGAAAGAGAAGGAATAAAACTGACAATGGTGTAATGCTATCTGATTATCTCCAATAACCAAATTCTTCAAAAGAACCCCAAGCATGAACCACAACAGGTGAACCATAGAAACTCAATTCCATAAATGGACAAACAAGAAATAATGAATCCATCTGATTCAGTTAAGAATTCTCTAACAACATTTACAATATATTTACTTTACCACAAGTCACAACCAATAAAGAATCCATAACATAAACTTAAGAAATCAATAACCTGTAAGCTAGACAAATCGATCAGTCTCCCACTTAAATCTAAATTCTACAATATTCAAACAAACGCAACACGAATAACTTTTCCAACCCATCGTGTGCAGCAGGGTAGAAAACACATGTAGCAAGATAAATGCAGTTTAAACACTTCTTATCAACTTGTCCAAAAAGTAAATAACACTCGAACTATTACCATCCGTAAAAAGAGCTAAATCACTCCTCAAACATAAATAAGGATCATCACAAGACAAACAAAGCAAAGGAAAAAAAAGAAGAAGATTAAACATCGACCCACCTGAGAGCACTGGGAAAGTAGCTTGCCCCATGCAGCCTTGCCATTCAATTTCACATTCTTGACTGACCGCTTTTTAAATCGACTGGAAGCCACACCCGCCACTTTAGCTTTCTCCCCATTCACAGCGTCTTCAGCTAAAACCCATGAATGGCCGATTCCCAAAAGACCCAGATAAATTCACAAATTTCAAACATTTAACGCAAACCACAAAAGATAGTTAAAAAGAAACAAACTTTCATATCAAAACCACTGCATGCAACAAAGAAATAGTCCAAGATCGCACCTAACGACTGAGGAGCCACGAAGTCCTTGTCTCCAGCTTCGCCGGCTAACGGAGGTTTCTCCACGTCAGCAAGAACAGGATTTGCAACAACAGTAGCTTGCAGATCAGAGGACTCCAGTTCATGGTCTAAAGGTATAGACCCAGATTCCTTCGCCGGACTAATAATTTCCACCGGAGGCACCGCCACCTCATCGGCCGACGTTGTTTCCGCCGTCTCCACCGTCCCCATCTAGGGTTCAATCAAGAATGAAAACCCACAATCAGACCCAAAAAGACCCCAAGAACAAACACCAAATTCGAAAACCCAAAAACGACTATAAACACAAACATAAAGAACGCACCTTGGATCGTTTAGAGGAGTTTGGAGGAGAGGAGTCGGGGGACGAGGGAAAGGCCAGATGGCGCTTGTTTGACGAGGAGCTCCGTCGCGTTTCGACCATCTTCTTGTCGGCGGTGGTTGGTCTGATCGTCGTCAGATGGTGGCACAAGGACTCTCTCTCTCTCTCTCCCTCTCCCTCTACCTCTCTAGCTTCTCTGATCCGACAAGAGAAGAAATGGTGTTCGTTTGAGAGAACAAAAGAGAGAAGCTTTTGGCACAGGGGTTGAATGATTAAATGTGTATTAGTTAACAAGTCCTTGGTTGGTTGGGTTTATTTATATTAATTATTTGGCTAATCTCTTTTTACTGAAAACACATGCAGTATTAGTTAATAAAGGCAGTTGGATTAGGATTATGACAAAAACAAGGAAGTAGACCGATTGGATTGCCCCTGACCCTGAGCGTAAAGGTCTGTATGTATGACTTGGAAGCATTTCAGATAACTCCTGTAATTACTTAAATTCACTTCTCAGTCATAGTCTCTTAAAAATATATTTTTCAGTACCTGACGGTGAATAATAAATATTGCGTTTTAATTGTGCCAGCTTTCCGATATACTTTATGCTAGCGTTGGACTAATTAGTTTGTACTCCTTCTAATTTATAATAAGTGTCGTTTTAAAGAAACGCATATTTATTAAGAAAACTAATGAAATTATAGATATACTCTTATTAATACTCCCATAAAATTACCTTGTGACCTCCATTTTATGATCTGTGTAATTAAGATGAGGGAGAAGTTAAAGATTAATTTTGAAAGTAAAATTATAAACATGTATACAAAGTCAAGAATGACACTTATTTTAAATAATTAAAATATATTTAAAATGACACTTATTATAAATGGAAGGAAGTAAAACTCAGTTCGATAAGATAAGAAGTAGTATTGCAACCTACCCAACTGAATTTGTGATAGGTTCGATAGAAGGTAAAGCAACTTGAAAAAACAAACTATCATCTTCTCAAAGCTTCTTATGATTCAATTCGCTATAATCATAACTCTTGTTAATGAAAATGAGAAGCTCAAGTTTGAGGTATACTCGAATGAATACAGTTATAACTTCTTGGAAAGTAATGAAAATAGCCCATGCATGTTTTTGGAAAG
>JANZLX010000009.1:15988011-15998842 GCA_025531955.1 Erythroxylum orinocense
CATTTATGACCAAATATACCGAGAAATGTCATGAATGCATGTACAGCTGTGTGCATGTGCAAGAATTACTATTCATGTATATATATAGGCCATAATATGCATGAACATGTCGAGACAAGTTTAAACACTCATAACCCATTCCAAAAGACTATTCTACCCTTCTCATCGATGATGGGATGTTACAAGTAACCAAACTAATAATATACCAAAGAAGCCTTCCTTTAAAAAAACTACACATATTTTGAGCCCATAAATCATTATTTAAGCTTCAAAAATTATAGTAATAGGATGGGTTACAAAGTGAGAAATATTTGAAGTAACCATAGAAACTAAAACAAATATAAATTAGTGTGAAAAATAAGGTACCGAAACCTATAAATGAGAGATAAAGGTGAAATTTGTGAAAATGAACCTTAATAATGAATTCGGGAGGTTTAAAAACCCTAAAAACTAGTTTGAGTTGTAAGAAAATTGACTAAAAATAACTAAATTGACTGGTCAAACCTATCTGGACTAGTTCAGTTCAGTTTAGTCAATTGGAAGAAGAAGGGTTGATGTGGCGCACTATGATTGAATGAACAACTAATGTAAGGCGCTGATATAGTGAGTGTAAAGTGTCTCCAGCATATGCGATGTACATGTAAGTGAACCAAAAGATAACAACTTCTAGTGGTATGTGTGGGCACGTAGGGGCTCCAATAAATATATGGTCATAAGTATTAGAATCGTCTTAATGAGAAGAATCTTTCGGTATGCTCAAATATTAAAAAAAACTAAGCAATAGATCTTTTTGTCTAATGAAAGTCAATGAAGCTCAAAGAAGAAAAATCAACCAAATAAAATCAACCAAAGAAAGTGGAAGAACCATCCAAGAAGGACTAGAAATAATTTATCCAAACCATATAACAGTTGGCTCTCATATCAAGTAGAAACTAATAGAGAATGAACCGTTTCACATATGTATTGTGAATATTGCAATAAAAAGGATGGGCTTTTTTATACACAAAAGTGTTAGACTAATTAGGAAGAAAGTTATATAAAGAAGAACATAATAAAGGAAAAAATAAACTGAAATAAAGAAGAACCTAATTAGGAAAAAAAAACTTAACTAGTGCCTAATATATTTAAATTGATTGCGATATATATTATCATTATCAAATAAATTTTATCTAAAAGTTCTAAACTTTAATGTTCTACTTTCCTCTCTTTTGTAGTTTTAACTTAATTCCTTCACCTTGTGCACTACAAGAAAAATGTGGATTAGCGACGAAAATTTAGCGACGAAAGAAAAATATACCATTGGCAATTAGCGACGGAAATATGCTTTCCATCGCTAAAATTGATTAATTTAGGGATGACATTAATACTCGTCACTAAATTTGGAGGGAATTCGTTGCGGCAAAAATTGCGACGGACATTAGCGACGGAAAAATACATCAGTCAATATTCACTACAAGTTAGCGACGAACAATTACCAGCGGAAAAATATACCGTCGCTAAATTTGGAGGGAATTCGTCCCAGCAAAATTTGCAACGGACATTAGCGACGGACAAATATATCGTCACTAAATTTGGAGGGAATTATTGGCGGAATAAAATAAAATTGAGTTTACCTACGGAAAATACCATCGGTAAATTCAGTCGGTTAATGGATTTAGCGACGGAATTTTGTTCTGTGGGTAAAAAAGCGGGAATTATTGACGGAATAAAAAAATTTTGAGTTTACCTACGGAAATCTCCGTCGGTAAATTCTTTTTAAATATCAGCTCACCCGACATCTCCCCTCTCTACGTTTTCTTCTTCCTTCTTCCTTCTTCCTTCTTCCTGCGTCTCCTTTTCGGTTTTTTCTCTCTAGTTTCTTTCTTGTGGACTCCTTTTCTACTCGTCGGAGTTGTCTTCTCCAACCATTGTCATCGTGTCCTTTGGTGGAGGTATTTTTGCAACTACTGTCATGTGTTTTTCGTATATTAGATGAAAGTTAATTTAGATATTTAATTACTTTATTTATTTGTGTATTTTGTGATTAGAAAACAACTTTAAGTTATAAATGGTAGTGATAAATTTCTGATTCTAGTAGTGCGAGGTAGGTTGTGGTTCGCAAAGATTTTATCTTGGGCTCGAATAATTTCTCTAACCAAGTTCAGGGGGCTAACCACGAGACACAGTTTATTACCAAGGCAAAGTTTAGATGGGTCCATAAACATTAGCCAAACTTCCCTTCCATTGTCTCGATGAATGTCTTGGCCAATAAATAAAAGGTAACTAGAGAAACTGAACATTTTACAGGTAAATTTTAAAAAATAATTTTTAGCAAATTTACCAACGGAAAAAAATTCCGTAGGTAATTACCGACGGAAAAATTTCGTTGGTAATTTTCTGACAAAAATTTACCGTCCAAACGAAATAACCGTCAGTAAATTTACCGATAGTATGCAAAATTTCTGTCGGTAAATTTACCGATAGCTATATTTCTGATGCTTTTTTTCGTCAGTAAATTTCGTCGCTAAATAAGCTTACCGACGAAATTTGTACATTCCGTCGGTAATTTCCGTTGCTAATCTCTATTTTTCTTGTATTGGTGATTTCCTCCTTTTTTTATCACATCTCGTCTTTTTCTTTATTTCCAAGAATTTTGCGTCCAAAATCTATCTCCACAAGTTTCATTCATTGGAAGAATCTATAGTGGCAAATGGATATGTGTTAACTTGATTGTCTCCTATGAACTATTTGTTTCAATGGATTCTTGTTATCCAAAAGTTGAGATAATAGGAGTGATGTGAAAAAAGATTCATTAGTGATTGTTAAAGGAGTCGAAGTTATAAAACTTTGAGGGGTCAATTTTAATTTATGCCCTAAACTTTACTCATTTTCTTTATCCTTTAATTACTTAAATGATTCAATTAGATCATTTGCTCACTTTACCCTTATATTAATCTTCATCTTTTACATATTAACTTACTAATATCATTATGTATAAAACATTAGTAGTAAGATATTTTATCATAATCAAAACCATAGTTTAGAATCTTTCCTGTTCTAACAACCTCCCTCTTTTTGATAATAACATAATATTTGGTGATATTATGGAAAATAAAAGATATTAAGTAAGCTTCCCAATATTAAAACAATATATAATGTATGCTCCCCCTGAATTCATATTCATAAACGATCAAGTATCAATATCATTTTTCTCTTTTCAAAATTAAAAAATATATACATTGCTATATAAATTTGTAAGTATAACAAAGAAAAATAAATAACTTCCCTCTAGTCCTTTTAAAAAAATCTATTATATAGGCAAAGAGTATACTCAAAGTGAATATCAAGTAAATAGATAATTTTCAAAATGCTCATAAACTAAAATCAATTGTTGGAGATATTATTGTTTGTTCCTTATTTCAATCAATAAAGGTGATACCAATTATTAATATTTATTCAATTCCACTTGATAATGTCTTGTAAGGCAAAGAAATCAATATGTTCAAGTTACATAAATGAATGAGTCCTTAAAGAGTAGTGCTTAAACCTTTTTCAACTTTCATCTTTTTAGGTTTACTTGACAAGTATTGTTTTAAAGAGCAATTTCTTAAGGATATTTCTATAACCATCATAAAAGTGAGATATCACATGAGATGATTTCAAAGTGTATGAATCATGTGTGTGTGACTTATAAAAATGTGACATATACACATTTCTAGATCTTGCTTAGATGTGATGATAACTAAAAGCTCTATTTTAGATATATAAGGGATTAGAGATTATTCTTATATGATAGTGAGACCTAAAAAATAATTTAGCATATGATTTTTAAATAATTTTGAAATGATCCCTATGGTTTTCAACTTTTCAAAAAATCAATTCTCTTAGACTTTTGTTGAAAAATAATAATGAAACACACGCTACATAAACATCACACATAAACCAATCAAATAGCACTAATATGACCATCTAACTTAGCTCTTAAATTTGGTTTAAACTACTAATTTATTATTATTATTTTAAATTATTAGTTTAAGTTGGGTTAAATTAGTTGGGGTCAAGTTTAAAAGTTAAGTTATCATCTCAACAACATTTGAATGGTCCATGTGTGATGATCATGCCACTTACGTTTTACTATTATTTTTAATGAAAGTCTAATAGAATAATTTCAGAAATTTAAAAATCACAATGAGTTTTTTTGATAATTTTAAAGATTAAAGTTTTTTTAATGCCACGTATATTTTACTATTATTTTTAATGAAAGTCTAGAATAGTTTCACAAAAATTAAAAATCTCCAGGAGGTTTTTTTTATATAGTTTAAAGATTAAAGTTTTTTTGAAGTTACTTAAAATATAAGACAGTTTTGTATCTTTTACCTTATGACCTCTAGTTCATAAGTCTAATAGGGCCTAGGATGGTAATAAGCTTAATTATTATTTGTTATTTTGATAACAACGATGAATCTATGAATAAGAATAATATTCCATGCTTTTTTGTACAACCTTGCATGAAAATTGTGCCTATTTTGTCTTCTGAACTATGTTTTCTAAGTTTATAATGTAAACCATACATAAATGTATGGAATTATTTTCTACGTCAAGTCTTGAAAGATAACATTGAAATTCTCTTATCTAGAATTGAATGATATACGTTCATGTGATGACTTAGGCAATAACTCATTATAAACATTTCCTTCATAAAAACTCCCTTATCATTGGATGATACATTACCACAAGTGTAAACAATTTTATGCTTATCGTTAGAGCTCTTTTGATCTCCAAGTATGCTATTCATTTTTTCAATATTCACAATGAATCTAGACAAGAGCTCTTTGAAGTAGTCATTGATCTCCTTCTTCAATGCCTAATTTTCAAGCAATAATTCACAGTTATTGTCATTGACAATAAACAAACTCTTAAAAAATACCATTTCATGCATATCCTATTTTAATTTCTTATCATTAATCATGCATGAACCTAAGAGCTTTAAAGTTTATTTATACTAAGAAGAAAATTTCTTCCTTTCCAATCATAACCTCTAGGCATTTAACTAACTCATTATATAAAAGTTCAACATCACACTTATCATCGTCTTCACAATAATTTGAGTAAGAGGGCACCTTATCGTTAATGGTAATAAAGCACATACCTCATCATTAATGGTCATAAAGCACCTACTTAATTATCACCACATCTTTTTATTTCTCACTCCTCTAAACTAGTAATTTCATTTGATATGATCTTAAATGCTTTATTATTCTTCTTTAATTGTTTGTCCTGTATCATTCTCATCACTCTTACTTGTATAGGTCTCCTTATCATCAATTTTCTCATCTTTAGAGACTTTTAAAACCATGCTTCTTCTTATTGGAGACACTTCCTATTCATGCAAATAATTCATCAATAGCTTGTAAGTGAGGAGTAATCCAATTAGCTCTTTCAATAGTAATTTTTTCATTATGGGAGGAAAAAGAACTCTTAATAAACCTCGTTTAAGGCCAAAAGGAATCATTATAAACTGTATAAGAAATTTTAATAATTGTATAATTATATAACTCAAAAAGTCATATCATGATCACATCAATAAATAAAGACTCAATATAAGTTATGCAATACATAGATGCTCTCTTTAGTTCCTAAAGGCTCTAAGCAACTCTTTAGTATGTCAGAGATTTTCTCACAACTCAATTATGGTCTATTTATACTCAAAACTAATTTAAATAGGCGTTAGGTAGATACATATACTAGCTAATTCAAGGATGGTTTTTTGACACGTTTAGTTAGCTACGCCTCCTTTTATTAGTCATATATCTACCAGATGGGGTATTGAATAATCAAACCTCTAACTAAATAGAACTTTTCCTCTTAGTAACTCTTAAAATAAATTATTAGTTAACCAATTATAACCCTTCGACTGGCCAATAAGTAGGGTTTTGGTATGTTCGAACAGTGAATAATCTAGCCTATGTACAATGCTAAATAGGTCATGTTCACTTCGTAAGTCATCCAACTTTAATTTTCAGCCCTTCTAGTTCTTTCAGATATTGAAGCACACCCTTTTGATTAAAAAAATTGATTTAAAACTATTACAAAAGTTCTTAAAACTTTGTTTAAATGTCAAGAGGTGTTTCTAAAGATCAAACCAAATTTTCTTTAAATTATGAGAGGAATTGTGCATTATATATGCTCTATTTGTAAATGAACACGTCATGATTGATTTCTTAATTCATTGAAACAACGAAGGCAAGATTATGATAAGGATTACAATGATTTGTTTAAAATTTAATATGATTGATTCCTTTTTATTTTGAATTTTTTACTTGAATTTCCTTTAATCTCCTTCAAGTTGTGCATATTCTTCATTTTGCTCTTTTTTAAAAATCTTTTGATTACTCAATTGGTTCCTTTCTTCACTTTCCTTTTTCATTGATCTTGATCTTTTACATATTAACTTCCTAGCATCACGAATGATAAATATATTGATATTATGTATAATTATCAAATCTATGAGTTAGAGCCTCATTAATATAACACTTCTCGTGACAAATTAACATAAGAATATAATTTAGTTAAAATAATGTATTGAAATATGTAAAGCAACTGCTAAAGTGATGTTTGAATTAATAGTAAAACAATTTATTTTAATAATTTCGTTAGAGTTTTACCAAATAAAAATAACAACCAATCATATATCAGACACTGTTTTTTAAATATTCAAAAGATTATAATGTAATATGGCATGGAGCAAGAAGGACGCTTAACAAGAAAAGAAATTTTATATTGTTTTAAGGTAAGTCTCATTTCCCTCCATACACAAAAGATATACTAATTGAGAGTTTAATATATTAAATCATTTTGAGTTTCATGTATAGAATTCATACGATTTAAGTAGCATCATAGTATAGAATAAAATTAAAATTAACTAATTTATGCTTCTTCACGTTTTAAAATTCTTAAATTAGTCAAAATTCATAGGAAATATAAAATTGATCAATTAAATTCACTTAAATTAATAAAAATATAAAAAAGAACTCATTTGGGATATTTTTATTGATATGAATTTAAAATTAGAAAACAAATAAATGTGCCTACTTATCTTTAATTTTAATTATTATGTTTCAAGTTTGTACTTCTTCTTTAATTAAGTAGCCTTAGCTCTAAATGTTTTATATTCACGTCTTCATAAAAGTTAATTTAATTTAGATTTAGTATCAACCACTGCATTCAACAAAAAGAAAAAAGATGTGATTAATCAAACTCCAATCGGCCTTGACTTGACATCAACTAAATAGAGACATGATTAAAGTAACGCAATTTGCAAGCTTCAGTCGGCCGAACTTAACGTTCATGGGTAGCGAAATCAAAGCCGCCAGGCACTTTAACATCTAAACTAAGTGATAATACCAACAACCATGTCCACAAATGTCTGAAACATTTTAAATATACCTTTTATGTTTGTAACGGTTGCGACACCGTAGGCAGTGAAGCAGTAGCATTAGGAAAGAAAAATCTGCAGTCTTCAAGGTTTCGACAGAAAGGGAATGTGGGTCTAACCCTAGAAACGTTAATGTTCTGACAAAACAGAACTTCAATAACTTGCGAGTTAGTGGGAACTCAGTGTGTCTAGATTTCAATAGTCACTTGGCAATCACGCAAAGTCATTCCAGTTAAGGAATTTTATATACGTACAGTGGTCTAGCGAAACCCCAAAGAGACGGGGGATTAGGTAACAGATGTGCGATAAAACACTTGTTTTCTGAGAGTGGTGATGCGTGATCACGTGCTGCCTGCGTAGGAAGTAGGGAGCGAAAAGGCAAGCCAAATCATGTGGGTGTGTGTTCGGATTGGTGTTAATCATTGACACGCTTACGTGGGTCCAATGTAATCTATAAAATTGAAAAGCGGAAGGTTGACTGGAGGAGTTGCGTCCTTGTAAATCTATTGCTATTGCTGCGGTCCCAAACTATTTCAGGTGAGATTTAGTAGAGCATCATTGGATGCAACTATGCTATACGTGCCAACTTTGGTTGTAGGAATGGGCCTTTGAAACCCTTTTTGTACGTGCCGGAATGGCTTGTCTAGTTGTATTCAGCCGGGAAACCGAAGCTAACTTGCCGTGACCAGCCCGCGAGATGACAAGGAGGGCAACCAATTCTCATGCAACTCGTGGATTCGGGGTCGACCCGTGAATGGAATCAACGTTTGTCTCCTTGAATCGTTTATATAACGTTGACTCAGCAGAGGAACAAGAGGAGAAATGTATAAACAACGTTGTAGATATTTGGATTAAGATGAGGAAGACCAAATAATGGCCAAACGTTAGAGATGACAATCCAGAGGGAAGGAGTGGCACCACTTACAAGTCGGAAAACAACAAAGCCGCGCACATCCTACCAAATTAGAACATCCAATCTTTGAAGTTATCTTCGAAACACAAACATACAAAATTGCTTTCCGATGAACGATTTATGCACCAAAACCAATGGCAATAGTCACACCCAAAAGTTGAGTTTGGTTACCGTCTTTATTATGCAGAAAGGGAATGAGACAAAAATTTAGAGATAGAACAGAACAAAAATTAAAGATAGTGAGATGTTTGGTTATGATGGATAAAACAGATAAAATTATCTTCGTCTTGAGGACAGAAATATGTTTGATTGTAGATTGTAGTTGACAGAACATAAAAATAGTGTCAATGACTAAAATACTTCTGCAGTATAATATGATTGGAAATATGTAATTCATTATAATGATTTGTATTAGTAACAAAGTTAGCAAATAATAATAATAACATAATAATAAGAAATTAATTTCGTATAATAATAATAATAATAATAATAATAATAATAATAATAATAATAGAAGAAGAAAAAGAGGAAGAAAATTAATAATAATAAAGAATTTAATAATCACAATAATAATAAGAAAATTAATTATGAATAATAATGATAATAAAAAAATAAGAAAATTAATTTTGTATAATAATAATAATAATAAGTACAAAATTTATAATAATAATAATTAATAATAACAACAATAGCAATAATTAATAATAATTATTATATTAATTATTATTATTATTACAAAATTTATAATAATAATAATAATAATAAGAAGAAGAAGAAGAAGAAGAAGAAGAAGAAGAAGCATGATGATGATGATGATGATGATGATAAATTGATGATGATTATGATGCAACATCCCACTACCACATGATATATACCCAAACATTCAAGCATATTCAAGTACATATCCTATGATAATGGCATGTTAGAGCAAAAGCAAAATCAAAATATGCATGGCATCATCTAACATAATCGAAAGTCACTAAAATTTAAAACTATTCATTACACTAATCCAAGCAAATTTACATTATTTCCTTTAGACAAATATTTACATGACCTCATAAAAGTTCTAACAAAAATACAACAAAATACAAGACACGATAATCCTAGAGTCAGCTGACAGATCTCTGATCCATAACAAAATTCAAAGGGTCCTTTAATCCTGTCTAAGAACTAGGTCTCCTGTCTTGTATTTGAAAAAATACATTATTTTATTTTGGTCGAAATTATAAGTACCATATGATATTAATGAAGACTTTGATATCTAATCAATTTGATGATGAGAGTTGCAATAAGATACCCGGAATTGTCATTGATCATGCATTGTGCATACTTTTTATGTATTGATGTGCATAAAAGAAACACTTGTATATTTGAGCAAAAATGTGATATTTGTGAATGTGTTGTGTATGTTTTAGAGGAGCCAAGTGGACGCTAGACAAACATTGCCGGACCATCCAGGCAATAGCATATTGGAGCGTTCTGTGAGTCAACCTAGATGATTTCCTAGGATTGATTTTATTTGAATTTAATTTAATTTATTACACGTCCAATATTATTGAACAGTTTTTGAGTTGTTTCTAAATTCTGGACTTGAGGTCCGAGGAGTTTAACAGTTGGGCATGTATTGGGAGTGTTTTGATTTGATATGAATTTGAAAAACTTAATTTGATTTGTTAAACTTTCAATTATTGAGCTGTTACGATTGTTTCTGAATTTCGGACTTAAAGTTCGAGGAGTATATATTTGGGACTATGTTGGAAGTGTTTTGATTTGTTTGATAATTCTGATTGTAATATGCTACGTGAATTCTCAATGAAAGTTGAATGTCAAACTTAGATCCGATGATTATAAAATTTTGACTGTGCTTAATAAATGATTGTGATATATGGTAAATTATGAATTGATGCATTTCATAAAATGCATGCTTAGAAAAAGGCGTTGTGACTGGAGTAGTCAATATGAAAGTGCTTACACGTAGAGCTTTGCTCCTTAGTATATGATTCTGCACGTAGAGCTATGATCCGTGATTCTATTCTAACTGAGCCCAATGGGCCAGTATTTGTATATGTGATAGGCACTTGGTCACAACAATAATAACGAATGTGGAGTCTCATATGCATTTGTATTTGTTTATGTATGTTTTGATTCGCAATAATTTAATGATGCGCTATGACAGTGTGAGTATTTGGAATATCCATGTTATTGCATGAATAATTGCGAAATATGTGATTTATGAATGTGAATCTGGTGAAATTGTCAGACCCCGCTCCCGGAGCTCGACGGCCCCGAGAAATGAACCCTACTGAGACCCATTCCCGAGACCTGAGCCTGGCTGACACTCGTTAGATGAATACTGTTGTCTAACCTTAACCCAAATTTGCTCTTGAAGCAACCCAAAACAAAAGAAAAACCACTTGAACTCCTTAAAAAAATAGCTCTTGGTCCATGCCGAGCGCCTGAGGCTCGGTGGCCGAGCACCTGCCTGGTACCCGCTGGCCGAGCTG
>JANZLX010000009.1:16039894-16052172 GCA_025531955.1 Erythroxylum orinocense
AGATAAGGAAAGAACACACCCGAAAATTGATAACAGAGTTCGGCCAATTTTGCCTACTTCTCCGAGCACCACTTAAGACAGCCTGCTCTTATTAAGAAGAGAATATTAAATTTGATATGTATACAACTTTTGAATATTTATCAAATTTTTGGGATGGTATTCATTAGGAGGGGGAGAAGTTATTTTATAATTCCAAAAACTCCTCCCACCTTCATATCTTCCTAATATAGGATTGAAATTATGCCATTAAAAATAAAAAATACCATGTCATAAAAAAAATCAACAAAATACAACAGCTTTGTCGTCGTCGGTTTCTCTGGCACGTTGCCTAATGTTTTGTGAGAATCCATAGAAGAATGGTGATATTCGGTTGCGATAGAGAGAGAGAGAGTCATGTATATAATGTTAACCGCGATCCGCGAGAGGGATCTCAGGTTATGAAGTTTATTTCACGATGAATTTTGTTGAATGAAACGTGTCGTGTAACATACTAGAAGATGCAACACTTACGTAGAGCTAGTCAAAGTCATCATATGTTCTTGTTAATGATTGCTATTTTTCCTCCAAGCTAATATCGAAGTACGAACGAAACTTGCTCAGCCCATCCATTTATGGAACTTAACATAGAATTTTAGAGTTTGAATTATATACAATGTGCGTGATATTGGGAGTAAAATGAAAAACAAGCATATATTTTTAAAGATAATCAATCTTAAAAGTGATTAATTATTTAAAAAATTTTAATATTTATTTAAGCTTTTAAAAATTTTAATTAAATGACCCGTCTTTTAAAATCTTAATAATTTTATTTAAAAAATTAGTTTTTGCTGACATTACTAATAGATAGACATTCACATAATATTTAATAAGCATATCACACCATAAAAAATTGTCTTTTGAAGTGAATTATTAAGATTTAAAAAAGTTGGTTACTCATTTGAAAATTTTAAAGTTTGGATATTAAATTAAAAAATCTTTAAAAATTAAATACTTTAAAATATGTTATCCTTATATTTTATTATTGGTTCAATATTATACTTCATCATAAAATATTTAAATTGGCTTAGTCTATTTTAACTAAAGTATTTATAACTTTGGAGCAACTAGTAAAATTATTCCTTTATGATTAGAAGATTACAAGTTCGAGACACAAAAACAGTCTTTCTATAATAGATGCATAAGGAAGTCTTCGTATATTGATGAACCTCCTCTCCTCTGATCTTCCTAATATGGGGAGTCTTGTGTATTGAGGGTATATTATGTTTTATCTTTATATATATACTTAGAACTAAAGCATGATGGAATTTCAAATGAATTACATAAAGAACATTATTACTTTAATTAACATATACTAATATGAATGCTATGAAACTCTTATCCTTAAATCAATTTTCTTATTATTAATATTTGAGAAAACTTAATTAGAACAGTTAGTATTTCTCATTTGAAATAATCAACTCATGATCTAATAAATATATCAATTCACGATATCATCTGATGTTTTAATTTTACCTAATTAAATTTATAAGATTATTAACAATATTAATAAAACGCTATTATCATTTTAAAAAAATTAGATAACCTTATGTAAAAAGCATTTTTAACTTTAAAATTTGCACTAAAATATAAATTGTATCATAACATTTTGTATTGCTCAAATCAAATTTTAATATTTTATAACTATTTAAAGTTAACTTTAAACTATACAAATTTTAACTAAGTTAAAAGTTAACACTTAACATTAAACTAATTGAATTTTTAAAATTATAAGATATATTATTGTTCTTTTTTTATTTTTACTTTAAGCAAGACTCATAATGTAGTGTCATATTGTGTGCTTCACTTACTTAAGTTAGACTTAAATTATAATTAATTCCATTAATTTTTGTGAGTCTCATTTATTTAAATTGAATTATAATTAAAATTAATCAAATATAAATTTAAATTAACCCTAAATAACCTAAAATTCCTAAAAAGATATATCTTCTCCACCGAAGTTTAACTAGAACAATTAGCACTTGATTACCATAAAGAAGAGCCAAGAACTCTAATAGATTCTTTTCCACATCAACTAATGTCAGGTAAAGAAGAAAAAGGGAAAGCCTTCTTTGCACGTTCGACGTTGCTTGAAAACAATACCGTATGCAGATTCTATCAATAATGCAAAACCTAGTTCCATGAAACCTAGTTAAAGGCTTAATCCTACTTTTTAAGCTTGGAAAAATGAAGTACTAAAAAAATTGAAAGTGCATTGCCATTTAAGAAACATCATTACCGTGCTTTGAAGAGTGCATTGCCATTTAAGAAACATCATTACCGTGCTTTGAAGATTCAAAAGGCAGGGATCTTTTGACCTCTTAAGTTTGCATATGGGGCTGTAAACGCTTAGAAAAAGGTAATAATCAAATAACATATGGATAATTAAGATTAACAAACATTACAAAGACAAAATTTAAAAGCTCTGATCTTTGATTGAGCTTTATAGCATCTTCTATGATAGTGAAAGATATGGCAACTACACAGTCAAGCAAGTCATATCTTACTGAAGTTTCTTCTCTACCCATATCTCAGTCTATCTCCATCTTTAGTTTCTTTTTACTTGGTTGTTTCCTCATTTTGTTTTGTTCTCTATTTTTCATGTCCTTGTCTTATCTCTCTATGTTCCAACTCGGGTTGTTCTTCCTCCTCGATTCTTCTCTTGTCAAGGATCCAATTTCATCATAATTACAAGAAAAGGAGTTTGTTAAGATATAGGTGATTATATCTTATTATTTAATTTTGGACATTATTTGATAATTTTACATAGTTGTGCTTATGTCGGACTCTTTCAAGAAAAGATAATTGAAATTAAAATCCTAATTAAGATAGGATTTAATGAACAACTTATTTTGGGGATAATGACTATCCAAGGTATCATATTTTTCGAAGATATGACTTGATAATTATAGCTAGATTATTGGTATGATTAAACAACAATTCTTGTTTGACTTGGATTAAGACCTAATTTTGAAAAAGATATGGGTATGCTGAATGAAGCACTCTACTAAGAAAAGACTTCTTTGTGACGAGGTTATCTAGGTTACGTATGTGTCTATGGTGGTCTTTTATGGTGGTTCTCTTTTGATTATTGCTGAAAAATGCATCATTGAAAAATAGGAGATGATTGCTTTATAGGTTGGGTGAGTGACTATCTTCCAATTGATTTCTTTAGGCAATCTAAGTCTTTGTTCTTGCATACGGGGATGCTCTATTGATGTTCTCTTTGATGATTGCCAAAAACGTGAAGGGCGTTTTCGTGGATATCACGTGTTTGTTAAGCAACTGTATATTCTTTTGTTTTTGAAGAACCAATAGAGGACTGTGTGATTGTTGATCTAGGGTGATTTTAGCAGTTATGTTTTCCTTTGTTTTGAACGTCCGTTGACACCAATTGGGTAGCTCCTTTTTCAGGGTGTTACTGAAATTTTCTATTAAGAGATCACATAATTTTGGGGCTATGGATTTGGTTTATTGCATGATTTTTTGCAACTAGGTATTCTTCCATCCTTAAACAACAATTCAGGGTTGTCTTAGGTAATTTTGTAAATGTCGTTTTTGGTGTTGGTGTGCGCAAATACAAGAAATTTTAGTGACTTTGTAGCTATTGTTTTTGTGGTTGGTTTGGTGAAAAAAACTACGATAGTTGTCTTAGTTATTGCAGCTCTATTGGGTTAACATTTTGGTGATGAAATGTTTGTTGATTTGAGATGTTTTATGGCTGCTGTGCGTCGGATGTTTCATTGACTATATCAAATTTCTTGGTTAACAACTTCCTGTTCTTTCGTTGATAAAGTGACATATTTAGGGGAGTTGCTTTTTATCTTAAGTTTTTTCTTCTATGTTGAATTTTGTTTAATCACTTGATTTGTTTATTTTATTTCATTTTTATTAAACATTGTTTGAGCAAATCCTCTACTGAGGTTAGTACGAGATGGTCGTACTATTGGGTGTGAAATTCTTTCACGGATTATGAGGATAAGAGATAGTGTTAAGGGTAGAGTAATGTCAACTAAGTAAATCCTTGTATAAAACTATTGTCGTTAGTGAAAGAATTAAGCTAAGCGAGGGCCCCGCAAACGTAGGCAAGGTGTGCCGAATAACAAATATTAGTGTTTAAATTATTCGATTTTTTGTTGTGCTAGAAACGACTGCCGCAAAATCTGAAAGTTTGCGAAACTACTACACCCCTATGATTTTTCATTTGGTATCAAAGCGGGTTACCGAATCAGAACTTGGTATATCAAGTCGGTGTAGATCCTTGTTTCGAATTATAGCTATAAGAGAAGGGGCATCAATCATCAGGTTATTGTTGTTAGACGGTTTAAATTATCCTACGTGGAAATCACATATGAGAATATTCATTCAAGCACAAGGAACAAAAGCATAGAACTCGGTTTTAAATGACTGTACACATCCAGTGATGGTTGATAAAAAGGGAAAGGCAATGCTTAAAGATGCATCTAAGTGGATAAGGGCTGAAGAAGAGAAAGTGCTTGGAAATTCTCAAGCCATGCATGCCATCTTTAGTGCTATGGATGGAGGTCGCTTTTCAATAATATCAACTTGTGAATCAAGTAAAGAAGCGTGGGATAATTTGCAGACTATACATGAGGGATCGAAATCTGTGATAGTCTCAAAACTTCAGATGTTAACTGTGAGGTTTGGAGAACTGAAGATGGATGATAATGAAACCATTAGAGACTTCTATGAGAAATTGCGCAATATAGCAAACTAAGCAAATCAACTTGAGAAGAAATACTCTAATATGAAATTGGTAAAGAAGATGCTGAGATCACTACCTCCAAGATTTATTCCGAACATTGCAACAATCGAGGAGGCTTATGACATTAATGACTTGTTGTTGGAGAAGGTAACTGGAATTCTTACCAATTTCGAAATGAATTTGTTAAGGGGCAAACAAGAAAAGAGCAAAGGATTGGCACTACAAGTTGAAACTGGAAAAGGTATAAATGTGTAGAAGATGAATCCAACGAGAATGAGGATTTGGTATTGTTAACACGAAATTTCAGTAAGTGGCTGAAAAGAGTGAAAAATGACAGACCTGAATCTAGGCAAAATGGTGGGAGTTCATCGAACAACAACTTCAAATATCAAGTTAAAACTAAAAAGGGTGAAAGAAAAGCAAAGAGAATTCAATGTCATGAGTGTCAAGGCTTCAAACATGTGCAAGAGGAAAGTGATAACACCTTGAAGAAGAGAAAAGAGAAATCCTTTATGAGCACTTAGAGTGAGAATGAATCTGAAAGTGAATATGGTAGTGAAGAAGAAATTGTAAATAGTGCTGCGTTAGTTGCTTTATACAACAAAAGTGTAGTTGCTTACTTAAGAACAATCAATAAGGAACTAACCTATGATAAAAACGTGAGTAAATTAGAAAATTCCAAGAAAACCCAGATGAATCAACTCAAAGCTCAATATCAGATTATGATAGTGATAATAATGATCCAGATGACAAAAAGGAGGACATCTATGAAGCTTATGAATTAATGTATGCAAAATGAGTGTAAACATGCAAGAAAAATGAAAAGCTAAAGAAGGAAAACCTCCTCATGAAGAACATCATTCAAGATCTAGAGAAGTTGTTGTCCACATTAGATGAGCTTAGTGAAACAAAATTGAAGTTGGTCAGTCCGGAAATAGGAATAAGAATGCTAAATGGAGGTATAGAAAAATTAGAACAATTGTTGGAAATCGGTAAGATTAAAGGAGACCTTCAAGGTATTAGCTATAAAGGTGAATGTTCTAAGTCGAATGATGAGAAAATTGGTGCGACCAGATTTGTCTAAGGAGAAATCTCAAAGAAAAATTTGAGGTTCATACCTACATGTCTTTTTTGTGGAGTAATCGGACACATAAGACCGACATGTTACAAGTTGTTACAAATAATGTTTCAAAGGGGTCAAAAGTGAAAATCTAGACACTTTCCATTAAATTTCCAATAGCAACTCATGTTACCAAAACATACTTGGGTTAGAAAGGGTCAATTACAAGCATAAAGAGGAAAACAACAAATTGTCCAGATTCACAATTAGTTGCTGCTTTTGAAGAAACTGTTCAGACTGAGGATAAGTCAGTTGCTTCAGAAAAAGAAATCAACCATACAATTGATGATTGAGATAATGTGATAAGGAATAAACCCAAGTTTGAGTTTCTTCGAGGGGCACAAGGATTGTGTGCTTTACATTTTTAAAATATAGTTTGATGTTGTTTCTTGAAAAAAAAAGAGGTTCGAAGGAGTTACATCTAGACTTTTTCAAGTTTTATTCTAGTTTCTCTTTATATTGTGGGTTGTTTGAGTTTGGGCAATATGTGCTTATATGGTTTATGTTAGGAGGAGATTAGTTAAGTTTGATTATGATTCGTTGAATGCATTTTTGAGATTTCTGAATTTGATCAGTCGTATGTGGATAGTTTTGATGTGAGTACTGATATGTTGGCTAGTGTTTTGACTGGTAGTAAATTGTCAATTTTGCATGCTTATGATTCTTCCGCTGTACCTATGGTTGATTTTTTTGCTTCTTTATTCGCTAAGATTGATCGCATTAAAGGCATTCTTGTTTTGACATTGTTTTGTCCCAAGGGGGAGATATCAAATTATTTTTAGTGATTGTTCAATTCAGGGGGAGATTTTAAGGTATCTCCGTGACTATTAATCTTGCTTTTTAGTATCTTTTTGTCTGAATAGGGAGAAATTTGGATGATTAGATGATTGTTTATTATTGTTTCTTTGGATGTTTCTTGAATTTAAAGAATTTGATGGATGTTCTTTAGAACTCGATGTTAGATTAAGGGAGATTTCTTTTCTTATGTGAATTATATGTCCAATTATTTCATTTAGGGAGAGTTTCAAATATGTGACAAAAAATGCCAAAGGGTGGGGGTTGTTAAGATATAGGTGATTATATCTTATTATTTAATTTTGGATATTATTTGATAATTGGACATAGTTGTGTTTATGTGGGACTCTTTTAAGATAAAGTGATTGAAATTAAAATCCTAATCAAGATAAGATTTAATGAATAACTTATTTTGGCAATAATGACTATCCAAGGGAGCATATTTTTTTTGGAGATATGACTTAATAATTGTAGTTAGATTATTGGTGTGATTTAACAATAATTCTTGTTTGACTTAGATTAAGACCCAATCTTAAAAAATGGGTGTGCATCATGTGACTATTGGGTGTGCTGAATGAAGTACTCTACTAAGGAAAGACTTCTTTGTGAAGAGGTTATCTAGCTTATGTATATGTCTACGGTGGTCTTCTATAGTGGTTCTCTTTTTATTATTGCTAAAAAATACATCATTGAAAAATAGGAGATGATTGCCATATAGGTTAGGTGAGTGGCTATCTTCCAATTGATTTCTTTATGCAATTAAGTCTTTGTTCTCGCATATAGGGATGTTCTATTAATGTTCTCTTTGATGATTGCTGAAAAAGTGAAGGGGGTTTTCGTGGATATTATGTGTTTGTTCAACAGCTCTATATTCTTTTGTTTTTGAAGAATCAATAGAGGGTTATGTGATTATTGATCTTAGGTGATTTTGGCAGCTACATTTTCCTCTATTTTGAACGTTCATTGAGAGCAATTGGTCAGGTGGTTGTTTTGGGTATTATTGAATTTTTCTATTAAGGGATTACATAATTTTTGGGGTTGTGGTTTTGGATAATTGCATGATTTTCTACAGTTGGGTATTCTTCCATCCTTAAACGACAATTAAGGGTTGTTTTGGGTAATTTTGTGACTATCATTTTTGGTGTTGGTGTGCGAAAATTTCAGAAGTTGTTGTAACTTTGTAACTACTATTTTTGTTGTTGGTTTGGTGTGAAAAACTTCAGTAGTTGTCTTAGTTTTTACAACTCTATTGAGTTAACATTTTGGAGATGAAATGTTTGTTGATTTGAGACATTTTGTGGCTACTGTGTGTGGGATGTTTCAGTGACTATATCAAGTATTCATAGCAGATTTCTTAGTTGACAACTTGTCGTTCTTTCATTCATGAAGCGGCATATTTAGGGAAGTTTTTTTTTATCTCAAGTGTTTTCGTTTATGTTGAATTTTGTTTAATCATTTAAATTATTTATTTTATTTCGTTTTCATTAAACATTGTTTGAGAAAATCTCCTATTGAGGTTAGTACGAGGCGGTCGTACCATTGGGTGTTAAATTCTTTCACGAGTTGTGAGGAAGAGGAATAGTGTCAAGGGTTAAATGATGTCAGCTTAGTAAAGCCTTGTATAAAACTATTATTATTAATGAAAGAATTAAGCTGGGTGAGGGCCCTATAGACATAGGCAAGGTATGCTGAACTGTATTAACAAATATCAGTTTATATTCGTGCATTTTATTTTTCTAGTTTTTGATAATGCTAGAAATGATTGTGGCAAAATCTGAAAGTTTGCGAAACTACCACACTCCTTTGAATTTTTCAAAGTTAAATCAATTAAAGAATATTAATTAGGATTAAATAAGCCAAAAAGAATGATTAAGCTTACCGAGAAGTTTAGGTTTTCGTTCAATTGCGTGAACAATCAGGTGTAGTTAATGTTATTTAAGATCAATACAAAATTAAAGTTAATTGTGTGAAATTAAGGTTAACAAAAGGTTATTGTTTGATGCCTCCAAGATAGTTGTTTCAAATGAAAAGTGGATGCATCAGACTATCTTCAAATTGTACAACTTGGATTGAATGCTCATTTGCACTCATCTGGAGTGTATCCATAGCCATAATTTAAGAAAAAGATCAATCCCCTTATAAGGTTCACCTAGGTATTCTTATGTTAGATTTTTGAAAGAGAATGGACCCACCATTGTAGTACCACTTTTGAACATGATTACTTTCTCTCAACCTATAGATACCTTACTAATTATTAAAAAGATTATGAAATGAAAACAAGTTAGTAGAAAAAAAGGCTCAAGTTTGTAACAAGTAATTTATTGATGTTTGTTATCTTAAGTGTTACTTTCCCAGCTGATGCTTCTAACTCATAATACCTAGGTTTGGACTTGGACCCATAATGACTTGGCAACATAAATCACCACTTATAAAACCCATCTTTTTTATGCTTGCAAGAAAGTTTTTTGTTTTTTTGATTTGAAGCATCACATTTTTATTGTCTAAAAGGCTATCGATTCTATTGAACAAGAAAATTTACATTAATCAGTTTTGAGTATTTAAAGGAAAAAATCTTTCCCTTTCACACTATAAAATGAAAAAAAACTATGACGGTTGCATACCTTTTTAAGTATGGTGAAGATAATTGTGCCCTTGAGATCCATGAGATAACATCATTGATGCCCTTCTTTTCGTAGTTATAAACAAATTTAAACCCTCAGAATTATAAATCATGCAACCATTCGCTTACACCATTAGCAATTACATCTATAAAGTGAAGATCTTAGTCTTTGAAGTGACACAAGCTGAAGAAGAACAAAAATAACATGAGATGAAGATGAAGCAAAAAGAAGATTGAGGGGAAGTGGAGGGATGAATCTTAGATGCCATTTACCTTAAGCTTCCTATAGTATAAGAAGAATACTAATAATTTGAACATATATGAAATGGTTACAATTGGAGTGAGAGCTTAATGATGTGATTCAATGGACTTGTGATGATATATATCAATATATGTAGATATAACAATAGGTTTGACGAAGATCATGAAAAATGGTAGAAAGAACGGGAAGAATATAATTAATATTTTTTTAGCCATATTAACATATATATAAATATACAAAGTAGATATATACATATAGAATATTTGAGATAATTGGAGTTTTTATAATCCAAAGCACAATGTTGATGACACGAGGAGTGATGATGTGCTACTGATTCACTTCTAAACATTTAACAATGAGCGCCTTTAAGTTTGAGTGGAGATAAGATAGAGGAGAGAAAGAGGAAATCTTGTCTTTAATTTGTCTTAATTTATGGGCCCATTTGTCTTGTAGGATACAAATCTAACTAGGGACCTACATATTTTCTTTGTATAATTGAGGACTGACAATGAACTTAAGTAGGAGTTCAAATTAAAAGTTGTAAACTATTTGGGATCTTTTTAAAAGTTTTAAAACGTTTAGCTTTATATTAAAATTTCGTAAAAATATTAAGGTCCAATTTGATCCTTTTATCTCTTCTAAATCAACAATTAATTGCTGTCAATAAATTAAAATACACAAACTTATCCAATGAAGCTAGAGGATGTGGTGCAGTAATTAGAGGAAGCAATTTGCTCTATTATGGTTGGTCAAATTAGTTGATATGTGATTGTTTATAAACCCAATATGACTAAAATGAAAGTAGACTTAAAATTTGCTTAAGAAACAATTTAAAGTTGTATCATTTATAAAGTGCCAAGAGAAAAACTCTTTCTTTGGAGTTCAATTTCATAATCTATCTTTTTATGTTCTTGTTAACAACATAATTAAAACTTGCAAGGTAGTTGATAAGAATTGAGAATATCCAAGTATGGTCATTGAGGAAGAAACATAATATCAAATACATGCTTTATGCCCACTTAATGTTAACTTAATAAAAAATAGTCCTTAGGATAGGCAAGAAACTTGAAATTTAGAACTTTTGGTGGTATATGTAAAACCTATGTATTATAAGTAGCTTATTAATAATTATGGTTTTAATAATATTAAGCACTAAATTCTAATTGCCTACACACTTTTCCTTACGTTTTCATCATCAGAAAACAAGATTATTGAGGGAAAGACGAGAGAAATCAAGTTTCTCCATATTAATCACTTTAAAGGGTTTGTCTCAATTAAGATTAAACTCATAAGTCAAGGTATGTAATTCCTATTTTATATTTTTGGTGAAAAGTATAGAATTTTAAGATTTGGGTTAAGGATTATTATGATTATATCTACGCAATAAATTATGCTTTACATGTGGCATGAGAGTCTAGCTCAAAATGCTTAAGAATTTTCGAAAACTTAAACAAGATGCTTTTGTTCGTTTTCTTAAGTTTACGGTTCACGCTTCAATGCTTTTTTTCCTTGTCAATAAACAAAACGACATATGTGTTTGGTTTTGTTTTAAACATAAGTATGATTAGAGAAAAATTTTCAAATACCCAGACGTACAAGTACACCTTAATTATGATTCTTATCCTTTACGAGTTAATTCATGATTGTGGTCACTGTTTGTCGATAACAAAACATAAAAGACAATTTTACCCTGTTGGTAAAGTCACTGGTTAAAGTTCTTTGTATGTGCATTAATGATTAAAGTATGATCTACTTATGCATATGCATAATTTTAATATTCATATTTATGATAGTTTGTTAGCCACCAAGTGGCTAAGCTTTGATGTTTAATGGATATTACTTTATGACATATTTTAATTCAATTACTTATGATTTATGGATGCTTATTAAGAAAAATGACATAATGAATTTGAAGTTCACTAATTATAAAATATTTCAAGACTGCCCAAAGGTTAATTAATTAATTAATTTTATAATTTGGGGACATGAAGTGTTAATTTATGTGATTAAAATGAATGTGTTTAGTATATCTAAAGATAGCTAGCATGTTTGTTGGAGGAATATTTAATTAACAATTAAGTAATATAAAATTAGCGTCATTATTGTAATTATGGTTTGTCTTAGAATCGCCCAAAGGAGATCTTAGATATACACTAAATGTTTTACGTGGAATAATTATTTTGAATCTAATTTAAGTGTTAAGTTTTATAGCTCAAAGAAGTGTTAAGTTTTATGACTCAAAGAATTAATATGTGAGCATTCTATTATGTTTTGCAGTTATTGTTCCTGTTAACATCAATTCGGTTGCTTCATATGTTCCATCCTTTAATGAATTAATTTACTCTGACTGGTATGAACAAGTCTAATTTTAGCTTGGTGTATTGGGTTGACACTCGAAGTTGAGCAACCAGCTACTATTATTGATGCAAGCACTGTCAATGAGAAATCTTTCTATAAAGCTCAGGAAAGATCGAACGTATTGAGCTTAATGTTTATATGAATGATTGTTGCTAACAACATTAAGACAACTCTTACTAACACTGAAGTTGCTAAAGAATTTATTAAATTTGGGGAAGAGTGTTGGATCCCGTTCCCGGAACCCAACTCTCTTGCTTAAAATCGTGAAACTTGAGCGTGCGTGCAACCTTGAAGGGTTATAATTTTTTTTTCATTCTTAATCCCTTTGAACCCTTAAAGACATTATGAATACATCTTCAAT
>JANZLX010000009.1:16067980-16084723 GCA_025531955.1 Erythroxylum orinocense
AATCTTTAGAGTGATAAGTCTAACCTTTTGATTTATTTTAAACTCCTACGATTTGTAAACTAATTAACTTTATTTGTCACAAGCTTATGAATAAATGATTAGTACTTTGGAAATGTCTTAACAAAATTTCAACTTATGCTAATATTTTGATATTATACTTTTTCAAAAAAACAGAAAATTAGTATATTTCCTGGCTAGGATGATAATAGGCTAGCTTATAGGTTTAGATTTAGATATTTTTAATAGACCGGTTTAAATTGATTTCAACTTAATTATTCTAAATAAAACGATATTATTTTTTAGAAGAATTAAGTTTCGGACAGACCTATTTAAGTTCGGATTTAACTTTTAAAATATATTATTTTATGCTTTTAAATTTTTAAAAATTACTTTAAAAATTTTAACAGGCCGGTTGCCATCTTTATTTCCGAATGAGCACACTCTAACAGGAGTCTTTTCTTTTTTAATTCTTAAATCTTAATAACAAGATGTCAACATAAATTCTCAAAAGTCCGTTTATACTTGGAATTTGAAATAATGGCACACTGGTAAATTGACGAATGTCCAGGGCGAGTAATGGAAGATGCACCCGCCTCTAAATATGTGGTGTTTATTATTTTCTCCAACATCCACAGTTTTTTGGTTTCCACCGGAAATCGGTATAAAGCAGAGCAGACAAAACAACAGATCGGCGACGAAAAATGGTGAGAGACTTTCCTTCTCTCCTAATCTCTCTACTAATGTGCTACATTCTATGGAATCATCACCGAATCTTTCCTTTCTCCAACCTCTAGGGTTTCCAATTTTCTGGGCTTATGTTAATGTTTTGGGGTTTTACAGGATGGACAGGATTCTCAAGATCCAAAGAAGAGCTCAACCGATATGGCCGCTTTTGTAAGTTTCTTAACGCTTTTTCAAACCGATTTTATGCTGGTCTTTTATTGGTCTTGTATGGAATTAAAAATGACCGTTTTGAGTTTTGATGGAATTGTTTGAATGATGTTTCAGGTGCAAAATCTTCTTCAACAGATGGTAAGTTTGTTGCTTAAGCCCCTCCGTTCATTTGATTTTTGGTTTTACTGACTAATAAGGTTTTGTTTGCAGCAATCAAGATTTCAAACAATGTCAGATTCCATCGTAACTAAGAATATCCTTTTCATTTAAAATCAATGTGCCCCTCATAACTACATTACTTTGTTAGTCTTTTACTCGTGCTTTCTGTTTGTTATTCCTGGTGGTATGTGAATCAATTCAGTATGCGAAACATGTTACCGCTAGTATGCGAAGCATGTTTGCTTTTCAGTATAATTTGGTGCTAAACTTGTTTAAGGGCTAAATTTCTATGAGCTATGTAGCCTTCGTACTTTCTTTAGCAGTATCAATGATAGAAAATGGTTTGGGATTTTTTTTTTGAATTTCTTAACTGCAATGCACTTGATGACATGGGAACCCGCATAAATGAGTTGGAGCAGAGTATCAATGACCTAAGGGCAGAGATGGGAGTGGAGGGTTCGCCATCTCCTGTGGCCCCATCAAAGCAAACGCCTGAGGAAGGGAAGCCAGAGGAAGGTTCGGCTTAGAATTAGACAGGCTGCGAAGTGCCCAGTTGGATCACAATGTAATTCCGTGCTATATTTTTCACTTACCTCCTAATTATGACTATGATCTATGTGATGAGTTTTATGCTGGCGAGTATTTCTGCATCGTTGCTTGTAGATTTTTTCTGAGAAGTGGCTGTTGCCTCACTGGGGCAATTTAGATTTGGTTGCGAATTGTTTTGAAGTGACGTTGCCTCTTGACATATATTTTTGAAATAGATGCAAACATTTATGTTCATATTCCCTGAATTGCTCAATCACTCTGGTCTATTTCTTCATAAAACCCAAAGTTGAACCAGGTAGTGTCCATTTCTCTGGTAAAACCATGGAAATAACTACTATTCCCAATGTTTTTACTTTTAAGGTATTAGGATTTGCTTGCTTCATTTGGGGAAAATGTTAATAGAATTTAATATAGCTAGGAATGAAAATAAATATGACTTTCAGGAAGGTATGCAGTAGTGTCCTAAAAGGGAGATATGGAAATACTGTTCATCCAATCATAATATATTATCAAGCATCCTTTTTTATTCTTTACTCTTTCCTTTCTTTCCATTTCAACTAATTACGCACCCCCTTAGTTTATTCTCAAAGATTGCAAAGTGATGGAATTACAATGGCAAATTTGAGAACCATCGAAGCAGCACAGGATGTGAGACCTAGTCATACTTGAGGTTGAATTCATGAAAAGAGAATTTGTAACCTTGAGAGATTGAGCTCATTCGAAGCATCTATTGCAAAACTGCCAGTAGCAATTGAATAAAAAGAAAAAGCAATCGTGTATTCAGAGGATAGTTTTGCTTTCCCATGCGTCTGCTTTTTTGCCTTCCCATGCGTCTGCTGTGTACGTGACTTGTAGGGAAAGTCGCTGGTGAAGGTGAAGATCCCAAAATTTGTTGGAACTCTGGATCTAGTCTACGAAATCTTTTCTTTTGGATTAGGTTTCTGACTTTAGAAAGTGTAAACACTGTCATCTCCTAGTTATTTAGTACTCAAATTCCTATCAGCCATTGTATTCCCCGATTCACCTTGAAAGATTTGAGTCAGAAGAGAAAAAAAACGATCATCAAAAGATCCCTGGACCTTGTTTTCAAGTTTCCATCTTCTCATCGATCCGAAAGATCGTTTCTTTCTAACTTCTGAAATCATGATCAAAATTTATAGAAATGCAAATGTCATAACATGTAGGACGAAGATAGATGCAGTTTTCCTTTCCCACGGAGAAGAGGAACATAACATGACCGATCATTACTTCCCCTCCAAAGCGAAACCATAACGAAGGGCAATGAGAATAACATGTCAAAAGATTGTTCCAATTTTCCTCATTTACCAACTTTCTACAATTTTCTGAGCCAAAACCATCTCGTCTTCTCAAGAAGAAGAACATATACGATGGACATATCTAAATCAAAGAGAGACATGTAGTAGTCAAAGTAACGTAAACATTATCATAATAAATCACGCAATACACAGTAACGACGAAGCTATAGCCGATGATGGAATCCTAGATAACGAAAAGCAAGTAGAAGTCTGATGAGGGGTATCTACTATCTACCTAGACATGAAACATCGATCCAGCAATAATATCAAATGATCAAAGGTAAATTTATAGCAATCGTCGGTGGTTATAGAAGAAGAAAATATGTAAGAATAATTTCAAACCCGAAAACAAGAGTGCGACAGCTGAAAACATCTCTCAACTCCGACATCGAGATATCGAGGTGCAACCACGGTTATAAGGATTGGCCTCCGACCCAGGTTGGCAGTTATAGTAAGACGCACCTCTCTTCGAACATGGTACCGTGTTCCTCTGTAAAGCACCGTAGCTTATGTAGTCTGTGGTCGCCAGAATACGACGGTTGCTCTCTGAATCCATCTCAAACTCATCCTCCATCATACACTCTGCGGCCGGACCATGGCAGCGAGATGCTCTGGTTGGAATCCAGCTGAGTTCGTGGTCGCCGATCGCGAGCACCCCAGAAAAGGGAATGAGAGTGAGAGCCGAGAGGACAAGACAGAGAGTCCTGAGAAAACTGCAGGAGCAGGCCATTGTTAGTGTTGAGGTTGTTCTACTTCTTGTTTTTCTTTTGGTTATGCCTAACCTTATAGCAAAATTCTCAGCACGAGTAATTAAGAGGTGCGAGGGTCGGCAACTTGTGTTGGTACTGGTTGACAGCGACTTCTAATTCTTTTTCCTGCCATTTCTTTTGGGTTTTCTCAGGATTTGTAAACTCATTTCACTCCTTTAAATTGCACCTACTGTCGCAATATATCAATAGTATCGTCCCAAGACAAATTATTCAGTATTTTGTCATTTGGAGCATCCTGTCAAAATTTCAGGATCCTTGCTAGAGGTATTCCGAACATTATTCTTTTGACAAACACAGTATAGACATGAAACATGTACAATTAGCTTTGATCAGTGTTGTTTCCTCTAAATGGTTTGATTACAGTAAAGACTGAGACATATTAGCTTTGTCTCCACAAACACTTGACTGGTTAATATCATGATGGAACAAAAGATTTAATCAAACTCTTATGTTTATCTTAAAATTAGCCCAACAACTTTGGTTAGTTCTAATGTCTTAATCTCAGGAGTGCTTCTAATCCGAAAGAACAAGAAAGTTAAACATGAAAGAAAAAGGAGATTAATCTTCTTTACTATAGTCAAACCTTTAATTGAAATTTACTTGGGAATTTCAATGCCTCATTAAATAAGTAAAAGATCAGATTAGTTTTGATTGTCATACAGAAAGCAGGAAGGGTGAGCTATTCAAAACCTACCAAGAGGGAAAATGACAGAATCTTAACACAAACCGTATTCTCTACTTGAGAGATGTCTTGGTTTTATCAAATAGATGAATCATAAGAACCATATTTGTTAATTTTTTAGGTACTGAAAACCTAAGTGGACACTAGGTAAGGCTCATATGTATATGGTTAAAAACCGATATATAATTGATGGAGTTTGTTCATTTACCGGTAGCATGCATATTTTTTATATCCATATAACTACGCGCATGCTCGACGAAAAGGCGTGTCTTACTAGGAAAAATTCTTGGACGCAACAGTCTAGCATTGGCAGACGGAAGGTGTATATTAAATCCTAGGAGAAAGCTCAAAATTCCTTGAAATGCGGAAGTTAGTCCCTCAAGATCCCATCCTTCCACTTGCATATATATATATATGTATGTATATTCTTTAACAGGGGGTAATGGTGGATACTAAATTTCTACCAAAGAGATGCAGACCAAGATTTGGCTTTTCTAAAGCAGGAGATAGAGTTCAAATCCAATTCTTGGGAAAATACATGTTCCACAAGTATCTCAATATCTTAATCGACTAATCGTATTAGCCTTTATGCTATGAACTGCGTTCAGATCCTGTAGATGGAGTCGAATTCCCAATGCGTCGTTAAAAATTTTGCAGAAACCGAAGCAGATGATCAAAAAGGAATTGACAAGGGATTTCAGGGCATCATTATCTGATCGGTGCTTTAATAAACGAAGACAAGAAGTACATACTACAGTAGAATTGCAATGAATCATGGATCGTAAAAGGGCTCATTTCGTATTCTCGTCAATATCAGAAATCATCAGGGGCTTCAGTAAGTTTTCCCGCAATGTCGTCAATGACCAGAACAAGTTTCTTCTATGAAATCACTTCTACATTAGAGTAGTGTACAATAATCACTTACCAGATAAAAATGGGGAAAAAATGAAGAATACAGGAGTTGTATAACAATGGCGGATACAGTAGTAACAAACAAAGAGAGAACAGAAGAGGGTGCTTGCTCCATCCAACTAAGGAAGAAGAAAGGGTGCTTGCTCCTTCACAATCTATTACCACTCGGGCATTCCCTGCGTAAATAATGAGCTCACTCGCCAACAATACAGAAAAGACAAGTACTATGATCCGATCTTTCCAATTCTGAAATCCGGATATGTGCTTGTGATGTTACAAGTCTGTACTGATTTATAGAAGTTGGATGGCTGTTCCGAAATCACAAGATGATATGTTTATTCATACTATAGTTTTCTGTATAGATTATAAGTCTTTTATTTTAAAACCGAGATGATTTGTAGGTTCTTGATTATGTTTGTGGTATTATTACAAGGACGTTTCAATCAATTTGTTTGACATAATTTGTTATGGTTATTAGAACATTTGAATTACAACATTAAATCTTTTTATTAATTAACTTAAATCTTTCTTATTATTTCCCAATTCTTATAAATAATAATATAAGGAATTTAGTTAATATTATCGATTTAAAATAATGAAAAATAAGAAAAATTATCATCTCTTAATTTTAGATATTTATAATTATTAGTTTATAAATTTCAAATGCTTTTATCTATTAATTCTTAAAAGTTTTCACCTATTCTTTTTTATATATCTAATTTTGTTTCCCTATTAAGAATGGTTATTCAATGAAACCTTTTTCGTCCAAAGTTATCCTCTAGTTTCATCCAAACGCCAGTCCTAGCTCCTTCATCACTTATCTTAATGTTGAGCCCCGTTCCCGGAGCTCAAGATGTTGGACCTTGTTCCCGGAGATGATTTGTAGGTTCCTGATTATGTTTGTGGTATTATTACGAGGACGTTTCAATCAATTTGTTAGACATAATTTGTTTATTGTCTATGGTTATTAGAACATTTGAATTACAATACTTAATCTTTTTATTAATTAACTTAAATCTTTCTTATTATTTCCCAATTCTTATAAATAATAATATAAGGAATTTTGTTAATATTATCGATTTAAAATAATGAAAAATAAGAAAAAATTATCATCTCTTAATTTTAGATATTTATAATTATTAGTTTTATAAATTTCAAGTGCTTTTATCTATTAACTCTTAAAAGTTTTCACCTACTCTTTTTTTTATATATCTGATTTTGTTTCCAAATTAAGAATGGTTATTCAATGAAACCTTTTTCGTCCAAAGTTATCCTCCATTTTCATCCAGACTTGAGTTTTAGCTCTTTCATCACTCATCCTAATGTTGAGCCTTGTTTCCGGAGCCCAAGATGTTGGACCTCGTTTTCAAAGCCCAACTATCCGAAGTCAAAAAGCGTGAGCGGGTTTCCTTGTAGGGTTATTTCAATGAATTCTCACTTCCTTTCCATCAATCTTTTTAAATTCAATACTAATGGCTATCAATTTTTGTGGAAACATAGAAAATGTGTTAGGAATCTATCACTTCAAGAATCACTTCATTTGGAGGTCGGATGATGAAGTTATGGCCAAAAGAATCCAACATATTTATGTCCTTAATCATTTTGTACCTGCCTTTGCGCAATTGATATACTTTCACTACAGATGTCAGATTGACGTCTTTTTTAAACGGTTTGAAAGAAGACTTATAGATCTACAACTTTTGTGAAGAATACGAGGTGAAATTCTATCATTGGGACAAAACACGAACCGTGTGAAATCACACGGGCAGCTTGTGTTTCTTTCGGGTCTGATTGTGCTTCTGCGCTAAGAACATACAGACCGTGTGAATTCACACGGGCAGAGCATGTAACTCACGGGTCTAGTGATTTCATTTGAAGGTTTAAAACACGGACCGTGTAACCCACGGGTTTGACAATTTTTCAGCATCAGGAATATACTGCCTGTGTGAATTCATGCGGGCAGACCGTGTAACCTTCGGGTGTAACAAAAATTTTCACCCTCCAAGACCTCTCTAATGGATCTTAAATCCACTCTAACATCCCCTTTTCTCATAATCTCCTCAAATTCATCCCTACTAGTGCAAAAACTACTTCATATTAACTACTAAGTACATCTTATTAACACTTGAATCTCAACTCCTAAGGATTCATCACATACAATCTTTTCAACTCCAACATGCTATTCTAACACTAACAACAATTGGCAATCTCAATAAAAGAATAAGCACACCCATCAAAACCAAACTTCAAAATAACATAATCATATAAAAAGGAACTTCTCAAGTTCTCATTCTCATTTCTAAACACAATGAATGTTTAAGCAAGCTTTACTTACATATCAACATGCACATCAAACTTAATACAAAATACAAAAGGATGTGCATGTTTGATATGCCTATGAAGCTATCCAAATTAGTCACTAGCTTAGTACAAAAGACTCCTAGCTATCTTGGAGTTTCCAAATACCTTGCAAGGATTGCTAATCTTCTCAGTCTGCACCTAAGGAGGGAAATTTGTGGGTTAAGTTACACAGCTTAGTGACTAATATATTTATAGCCTTTGGCAACGAGCCACATAATCAAACATACAAATATCCATATAGGCATACACTTCTTATCTTAATCTAGCAGTGAAAGTTCAGCATTTACAATTCCAATTCACATTTCATAATTCAATACATCATTACATAGAACATATTGGATGTAATTCACATCAAAGCATAACACTCAAAATGTCATCATAACTTAACACATCAAAATGAAAATGCACAAACAATTGGTTCGAGGGTTCCGTGGAACAAAACAGAGAAATCGAAGTTTACTCCATGAATGAAACGAGTCCAATTTTCAAATCTCGTGGGCCACAAGCTGGCAGCCGGGAGAAGGCTTTATGTTGACGTGCGCGTGACTACAAAACGGTTCCTCTCTCGCCCAAACACAATCAAATCTCATGCTCAATTCAATCATTCACAATCTTATATTCTCATATTTTTTCTTCTTTCCATTCAATCAAAATGTTGTGATACAATTCCAGGGCATAGCATGATCATACACACAATTCAATTTTTATCACAATGTCTTATATCATAATGCAATTTCCACATCACAACATTTCAAGCAAGTCATTTTAGCACACAATACACAAACAAGGCATTTTGCCCATTACACAATAAATATAAATAAATTACCCACCTTATAACTCTTGAAAATCCAAACTCAATTTGACCCTTCCTTTTGCTCTTGGATAGGTTGTTTTGATTTCTCAACATAACCAAAATTCTCATTCAATTCTAATTCAAATGGAAATCCCACAAATTTTCATAATCACAATTAAATGAAATTAACACAAATCAAACTCAACCTTAACCTACCCATAGTCCATCTAGGTTAGAAAACCCAAAAACTAGCTTAGAAACCCTGAGATGAAATGGGTTCCCTTAAACCATCTTCTCCCAACACAAAACCCATTTCTTTCTATAAAACTCCTTCATTCCCAACACAACCTATTTCTGTAATAAACAAGAAGAAAAGATGAAGAACTTACCTTTAGACGCTTGATTCCTTCTTCTTCCCACGATTTTTCTCTTCTCTTCTCTCTTTTCACGTTTTCTCTCCCTCTCTATGGCTTTTCACGATTCTCTCTTCTCCTCTTCTTCTAATTCAAGACAACTATTTTCCTTGTTCTTCCAATTATGTCCCTCACTTACTTGGACTTTCCCATTTTTCTCCTTCTTTCGTCTTTTATGTCTCTAACCCTTTAATCCACTTAACACCACATTAATTCTAACTAAGTCTTAATTTTTCCATCAAATTTTCAATCTTTATTCATGCCTACTAAATTAATGATCCAATTCTAAAAAAATAAATAATTAAACAAACAACAAACAAAAATAAATCATTAAACAATTAATAAGAAATTTAGAAAAAAAATTAGGATCCAACACTTCTCTAATCTCTAATCTCATTCTCTATCCTGTATCTCCTCTCTTAACTCCTCCTAAAATACTCTTACCATCTATTATTTCTTTATTCGGTAACTTATTCTATCTTATTTAAACTTTACCTACCTCTTCTTTATATCTTTTTTTTAACATTATGAGTCAAAATCCCTCCATTGTCCTCACTCCTACTATCTCCACTTTTTATCCTGCATTTCTTGCATTTGATCCCACCATGGATTTGAGAATCTCCCTTTAGATGTTAACACCTGTGGCCAACTCATCAATCCTTCTTAAGGTAGGGAATACTAGTTTGAAAACCTAGAGTCAAGTTGAAGGCAATAATTCATCCTTTGAGAAACCAAAATTTTCTACCTTCAACACCTAACAACTCCCTCATTGTGTCTCCACCCAAAGATGGAGCTTTGAAGTGGTCTATATATGAGTAGGGTTATTCACAAAAAAGAGGCTTGCTTATCTAACGACTCAAAGATGGGTTACAACTAATTGGTCTAAACTTAGACTAAAATAGGTACTCATCAATGGAGAGGATTTATTCCTCTTCAAAATCTCTATTAAACAAGTAATGCAGAAAATCATTCAACATGAAATCAAAGCACGTTCCCATACAAGTTAAGTTTCACAAGTTGCTATTAGAATATTAGTCCACTACTAGTTTAAGCTACATAGAAGTGGATATAAATTATCACTTATTTGGAACTATTAAAATCATAAAACTAAATAAGGGTAAAAGGTCAATATTTTGGTCATTTATTAATGGAAATCAACCCAGGGATTAATATTTTGGTTAATTATAAATAGAAACCAATACAAGGAGTAGCCAAAGAATCAGTAGTGTGCGTATGTGAGTTTTCTCAGCTTAGGCTATTTTTTCCCTAGGTATCGCACATTACATGACTTAATTACACTCCTTCCCAATTTTCTCGATTAATTCTTTGCTATTTAGTGAGTTTGGATTGCATTTGCTGGTCACACTTGACAGTTCGAAGTAATTAGGATTCATTTTTAGGGCAAAAATTTTGCCTGTATTTCTCGGTGTATTGGAGCATCGGTAAACGGAAGAAGACGTCGCATAAAGGACGAGATATTATTGTTGATTGTGTTCTGGGCTGCAGGTGGCAGGATCCCGAGAGCTTCCTATGAGCACACAAGACAGTATAGATAATGAAGTACAGGAGATTAGGTCACACGGTCATTCAACGATAAAGATGGCTAGTGCGAAAAATATTGTGAAGGGTAGACAAGAAATGAATGTGGCTGATCGAGCAAGTAGAGCGGGTGTAATAAGAGTAACATTGCAAGGTAGGCATCTGGAAGACGAGGGTACTAGGGCACATAACCATTCGATGATGAAAATGGTGGTAGTGCACAATCCTACAGCTTGTAGACAAGATAAGGATGTTAGAACTGGTGAAAATAGGGTAAGCATATGCAAAAAGACGATGCAAGATAGGAATTTGGGTACTAAGAATAATGAAGGTGGGTTAAGGAGCAAAACTACAAATGTGGGTACTGGTGGGGTAAGCAAAGGTGGAGCTGACAAAGAAATAGGGGATGAGAAATCATCCACTTCTGATGAGGAGACTGATAATACAGATGTGGAGAGTGCTGACATTTAAGCTTCAGATCACCCAGAGAATGAAGAGCTAGCCTCGAAGGTGTTTGATAAAATGTCAAAGCCAATCTGCTTAGGCACTCATGAAGTAAAAACCAAGCCCTCATATGTTAGTTTACTCAGGAACAATAGAGAATTAAAGCAAGGAATGCAGTTGGAATATTTGCAAGTAACTGACGCAGTCATCATAAAGGAAGAAGATGTAATACAAATTGAACAAGAATGGAGCTATTGTCTTGTGGGGAGCTTCATGGGGAGATTTCCAGGAATGAAGGCACTCGAAGGATTAATTGCTAAATGGTATGTTCAATGAAAAATCCTATCGCATGATCAAGGATGGATAATCTTCCAATTTGATATAGAAGAAGATCGTACTAATGTGCTAGCAGGGGGACCGTATGTGCTTTATAGGAAGACTTTGATACGTAAATGACTCTCACAAGGCTTTGCCTTTGATTATCAAGACTTTATGGAAGTTCTTATTTGGTTGCAATTCCCTAATGTTCCCTTAGAGTTGTGGAATGAGAGAGGGTTGTCGAAACTAGGATCTCAAATTAAAAGACCACTATGCACAACCAAGATCACTAGTAAAAAATCACAAATTGGTTATGCTAGAATATTAGTAGAAGTTGATGTATCAAGGAAGTCGGTGACAAGTTTTGATGTGAAGATGCCTGGGGATACCTAATACACACAAATGGTTATTTATGAAACTTTTCCTAGCTAATGCTGCTATTGCAAACAATGTGGTCACATTCCTTTTGAATGCAAATCCATAGAAAAGACTAAAAAGAAACAGATGAAGGATCCTCTAAATGTTAGGGTTACAAAAGATATACAAAATGCTAACACCATAGATAAAGGTGAAATTACTGCGAATGAAGGTTATATGAATCAGCCCAATCAGGGGGCGGAGGTAGAAGTGCATGAATAACAAGAGTTCATGCGGGATCAATTAAAGAGGTAATCCCTAATAAGGAGGGAGATAAATAACAACAAAATGAAGGGAGTACTGAAGTTACTGTGAACAGGGAGGCATTGACTGGAGTAAGGGGACATAAGGTACCTCAAGCTCGGAGGGATCCTAAAAGATTTAGCAATGGAGAATGGAAGAAGGTGCAAATCCACAGAACTGTTAATAAAGAAAAGGCTATGATAACACAATCCAACAGAACAGTGACTAAAAGGGGTAATGTGCAAGTTCGGGTGTGTATCAATAGCAAAGATGTGGGCAAGAGTACTACTGAAGCAATTAAGAGGACAAAAGGGGAGAGGCCTTTCCAAAATAGCGAATGGGGATGCTATGCTGGAATGCCCAAGGTCTAAATAAGGCCTCGAGACAACATAATGTTGTCAATATTATTAGACAAAATGTTTGTAAGCCACCTTGAAACAAAATTATCTACTCATGGTTTTAGTATGATGATGAAAAATCGATTCAAAGGATAGGACTCTTGTCACAACTTTGGATATATTGCAGGAGGAAGAATATGTATTGTATGGAATTCTATATTTTATCATTGTTAATTTTTGGAGTTGGGAGAGCAATTTATTCACTGTAAAGTCCAATGCCGAATATCTCAGCTTACCTTTATAATGTCTTTTGTTTATGGGTTATATAGTGTAACAAAAAGAAGAAAACTATGGCAGAACTTGATAGGGCTGGGTTCGGATTCCCTGATGTCTTAGATTATAATGGGTGACTTTAACTGTGTGTGTTTAGCTAGGGAAAGGCTCAGATGTCAACCTCCTTCGGCATATTTGCTTAAAGATTTGTTAAACTTCCGAATGACTCTTAGCCTAGAAGATGCTCCATTTAGGGGGAGTTTTTTACTTAGCACAAAAATCATCTATGGGTTACATTGGATCGGGTCCTCCTCAATCAAGCATGGGGATCTTTGGGTCATGCTTGTTCAATTCATTTCTTAGATATGCTGGCAGATTATGACCATTGTCCCGTAATGGTGGCCTTCAATCAATTGGACTCTCGAGGTAACAAACCCTTTAAGTTCTTTAATATGTGGCTTAACTACCCTCAATTTCAGGACATAGTATCCAATAGCTGGGAGATGGCAGTAGTTGGGACAACTTAATACGTTCTTTGTATGAAGTTGAAGGCATTAAAGTACTCTCTGAAAACTCTAAATTCTAAAGCATATGGTCACATATCTAACAAGGCTAAGAAGGCACAAGAGAATTTTGAACTCGCGTATAAGGCCTCTCTCAATATGCATGATGATGTAGCACTGAAACATAAGAACATCAAGAGGAAGCAAGTTGGATTTTTGCTAGATGCAGAGAGACAATTCTTTCAACAAAAGGCTAAATGTAAGCATCTTATAGAGGTTAATAGAAGTATGACATGGAAGAGAGGGAGGTAGAATGATATTTCTCATCTCATCAAGGAGGATGGAGTTGTGACTACATCATTGGAAGAAGTGGTAGATTGTGTTGTAAGTTATTATAAAGGGCTCCTTGGCGTTTCAACCCCTCTAAACATATTAAACTTAAATGTGGTAAGAAATGGTTTGGTTTTGGATGTGGAGAAACATGAAACACTCATTGCCCCGATTATAGATGAGGAGATTAGGTGGGCTATATTTAATATAGGCAATGACAAAGATCTGGGTCAGATGAATATACGTCTGCCTTCTTCAAGAAACATTGAGATAGGGTTGGATTAGATGTGAATTTAGTCGTGAAGGAATTTTTCACTACTGGTCGGATGCTTAAATAGTTAAATCATACCATCATCACACTTATCCCAAAGACGAATGTAGTACCGAGAGGAACAGATTTCAGACCGATAGCTTGTATGAATGTTGTGTATAAGGTGATCACAAAAATATTGTCAGAGCGTACGACTTTGGTTGTAGGAAAAATTTTAGATCCAGCTTAAGCTACATTTGTGCCAAATAGAAGTATGCTAGATAATATTTTTCTAGCGCAAGAACTTATTCGGGGTTACACTAGAAAAAGTATTTCCCCACGGTGCATGAAAAAAATTGACATCACAAAAGCTTATGATACGGTATCATGGGGCTTTATTGAAGATATGATGAAAGGGTTAAGCTTCCTTAATAAGTTTGTACAATGGATCATGGAATGTGTAACAAATAATCCTTCTCGATCTTGGTCAATGGCACACTACATGGTATGTTCAAGGGTTGGCAGGGATTGAGACAGGGTGATCCCATGTCATCTACACTTTTCCTACTTTGTTTGGAGTACCTTTCAAGATTGCTAAAAGTGAGAACCGCTAACTCCCTTTTTCACTTCCACCCGAAATGTCAACAACTTGGCGTCACTCATCTTGCATTTGCGGATGATCTCATGTTATTCTCTAAAGATGATTTTACTTCTATTCATATACTAGTGGATGTGTTGAATGAACTGAAATAGGTGGCAAGGATGAGGGTGAATTCTTCAAATCTAGTATTTATTTAGCTGGGGTTTATGGACGAGATAAGGGGGACATTTTGCAGACGGTAGAATATCCTATAGGTGAGTTTTCTGTTAGATATTTGGGGGTCCGTTTGGCACTTATGAAGGTCTCGGTGACCCAATTTTTTGCACTAATTGAATCAGTAGAGGCTTATATCAATGCATGGAATGGTAAGACTCTCTCATATACGGGTGGAATTGAATCGATTAATTTTATCATTCAAGGGGTACTATCCTTTTAGCTCCAGGCGTTTCCCATTCCATCAACTATCCTTGAGAGGATAACCTCCATGTGTAGGTCATTTTTATGGGGTGGTAAACATTTTAGGGTGGCATGGGACAATATTTGTGTTTCAGGAGAGAAAGGTAGATTGGGATTGAAAAACTGTAAATTATGGAATTCGACGGTTTTGTCTAAGGTGTTGTCGAATATCCATGCTAAAGCTGATTCTTTGTAGGTGAGATGGATTCAGGAAATATATTTGAGGGGCTTATCAATATGGGATTGAGAACCTCATACCCGAGACACACCCTTAATGAAGAGATTGGTACTGATCCGAAATATTTTGGTGGATAAGTTGGGTGGTCGTAAAGAGGTAGTATGTGGGATGCAAAAATTATGTATCAATGGAACCTTATCTTCACAAAAAGTCTATAAGCTATTGCGAGTCAAGTACACTAGACGACCATGGATGTCATTTATCTGGAAACAATACATACCGCCAAAATACTCCTTCATTGCATAGCTTAGTCTCCGAAATAGACTGCCAACAAAGAATAACTTGCTATTCTTGGAGATAGACCGAACCTGCAGATTTTTTAATACTGATCTAGAAAATGTTTACCATTTGTTCTTTAAGTATCCTTTTATAGGTGAAGTTTGGAATGCTATTTGGGGATAGCTAGGATTGACATGAGTCATGTTTACATTATCTAGTGCCATCAAGTGGATTCGAAAAGATTACACTGGAGCGCGTCTTAGAAGCAAAGCCGTATGACAGGCATTCATATGTACCATATATATAGTATGGAAGACCATAAATGCTATTAAGTTAGATTTTGCTTTTGTTACGAGTTGTGATGTAGTTGCTAAGATAAAAAATGTAATGTATAAGATCTTGTATAGGTTGTACCATATGGAACTAATTACCTTTTGATATTTTGGATGTATAGATGATATTGATGTTATAATTACAAACTTTGGTCGGGGTATGCCCCAAGGACCGTGTACATATTTTTGATTCAATATATTTACCTTTCATATATATATATATATATATAAAAGAATAGAGAGCAATAGGCAAGAAATTTCAAACAAGTTTATTAAGAGAACTACAAAATAATTTAGATGATACCATTGCTCTAAAACCATCTTGTAAATTAAACCATATCTTAAACTTAAGTGCTCTAAATCCAAGTCTTGTATTGGACTCTTTTAATTCAAATGGCATTATTATTTCTGTTCAAATTGAAAAATAAAGTATAAAGATACTTCAACGATCCTTAACAATCATAGATTTTAATAATGCTAACTTATATTCAAATACTAAGACTAGCACCTATAATGCATCTATTATGCCCCCAATAAACTGCTTAGAAACTCAAGAATTTACCCCTTTTGTTGGTAATTCTTCCAAGTATACTTAAGAGCTTATATCAAAAGAAAATTTTATAAATCTTACTCAAAACAATAATAAGGAGGAGGAATTCAAATAAGTGAGCTAGAAAAAACTAGGTCATAAACCTAAGAAAAAAGACCCCTTTCACTAGAATATATTTGACATATTATTAATTGTGAAATTAGTTGTAATTTAGAATCTCTATAACATGTTTTATATGGAACTATATGATGTTTTCCTATATTCAATTCATTATCTTTTAAGTGATGAGTAGAAAACTTAGATTTGAGTGTAATTTTTTCATCATTATCCAATTAAGAACATTTTAGAGTTGTCTAGAAGATAAAAACATGTACAACAACTTTGTAAAAGACATCAGAGGTCAAATCTAGCTCAAAAATGTTGAAAAAGTGGATAAGGCATGGTAAGTGCCAAATATATATTACATAACTACTTGTCTTTTATGAAGGTCTAAGAAGTTAATAGATAGAACAAGACTAGCATTAGTGGCACTACAACAAAAATGACATACAATAACACTAGACAGTAACACTTTTGACAATATGTTATAAAATACTTATCTACGGTAACATTATATCTTACAATGTTATGATTCTTAATTTGATAAGTAACACTTTATGATTTTATAACATATAATTTATCATTGATAACAATGTTTTTAAGTGTTACTAAACATTATAAAAGGTTACTATTTTAAGATGTTACGAAAGTGATGTAAAATAATGAAACTTTATATGAGTTACTTTAATAATAAATTTATAACACTTTATATGAGTTATCTTAATATCATAAAATAATAACAAT
>JANZLX010000009.1:16106461-16119762 GCA_025531955.1 Erythroxylum orinocense
AGCACTGTTTATCTTGTACATATTTAGATGTACATGATAAAGTTTATAGGATAATTATACATTGCAAATGAAATTATGATGAGATTGATATTGAATTTATTTATTATCCGTAAATTATTCCTAGTCATTGTTTTACAAAGATTGAACATTAATAGAATGTTAAAAGACTAGTATACGTTATGTTTTTTTTCTTATGAAGGAAGTAGCCGATCTCATAGACAGAAGAATGCAGATATTTAAAAAAATATGTGGGTGCTTATTAGAGAATAACTTATTTGAATTATCCCTATATAAAAGAAATCCATTTGAAATATTACTTGTATATCTATGTAAATTTTCATTGTCATGACTGTATAAGTAATGCTTTGACTTGAGATCTCCAAAGTTATGTTGTATATAGATTGTTGTGTTTTAATACTACTTATGACCTATTATAATCGTAGGTAGTTCAATCGGTAGTTATTAGATGTATCATGAATTATATAGAGGTAGTTGAGTGATCAAGATAGGTTTTATCATCCTAAAGTAATTAGGGATAGTGTTTCATTGTCCTCAATTAATATTGATTTAAGAAATCCTTGGCTAAAATAGAATGATGTTTTATAAATATTTTAAAAATGTTATTAATTGAATCAATAGCTAATGGTAGAGAACTAATATGAATAGACTCAAAATAAAGTATCTATTAATTCCATATATTATGTCTAATCGGAATATTGTATAATGAAATGATTGAATTATACAAAAATATTAGTTAAAACTACTTTGATATTCCTAAATATTTAGGTGATCATGAAGTGTTAAGACGCCAATCTTGATCTATAAAAAGAATTAAAGATAAATTAAAGGAGTTTAAATTATCTAATCCTACATATAGTTTCTGGTTATAATTTGTATCTACTGTCAATATATTTAAGAACCTAATGGTTCACATATGAAGAATGCGTTGAAGAAAGCAAAGATATTGTAATAAAGTTGAACTTGATTTTAAAGTTTGAGAAACTTTATAATTAAATACGTGATATTTAATAAATAAGGATCAATATGAGATATTATATCTTATTTGGACATAATTGGTATTAATTAAAACTATTTGTAATTCTAATTAAAGTTTAATTAAATTAGAATTTAAGTTTAATTAAATTATTAAAATGTCCAAAACTTATTATAAAATAGGCTTAAGCTCTACTAGAGTTAGTGCTCCTTGCCTAACCCTCTCTACAACAGTTAAAAAATTCTTTAAACCTATTTTCTAGATATCGTTAGAGGCCAAACACTTGTGTGGCTATGGTGGTTGAGATGAACACGTTTCAGAAACAGCTTAAGGGATACTACTAGAATATGATTAAGTATTAAAATAAGGTATGAATTAAGATTCATGTTTTATTATAATTTATGTATTAATCATTTTATAGAATTTTAGTGATCTTAACTTTCAAGAAATCAAACAAAAAATGTTTGTAATTATTTCACTACGATTAGAATCAGATCTCGGTCAAGTTTCCCAACACTTTTATCATTGAAATTAATAACTTTGGAAGACCAATTGATTGGTACCAAATTCTTGGATGATGTGATAAGTTACATGGTCTATGTTAGCTTTCTGAGCTCCAATTGGAGGACCATCTTTCATAATTTCAACTCAAAATATTCAAGCCTATAACCTGTTGCACCATGTAATAAATATTCTGTTTGTAAAAACTCAAGTTTAAACCAAACTGAATGTTGTCGTTGGATTTCACCACCTACATGAATAGGCAATCACTAGTTTATATAGTACTTATTTTATTAAACATCTATCCTAGGAAATGGATAAACAACTTAATTAGGGTGCTACAGGGTGCTCATGAATTATTTTGGAATCATTTATTGAATTTGACCATGGATTCGATCATATTCTACAATTTGGTCTTCATACTGTATAATTCTGAATAAAACATATGTTCTAATTTTAATACTTTAAAGGAAAATAGAATTGTTCTTTGTCATGGTTGTTTCACATTATTTTTCAATAACTAAAATTGTTACTCTCATCTAGTTTAGTGCCAATAGCTACTGGGGTGTTAAGGCAGTGATATTTTTATTGTCAGTGTAGAATTTGGTGGAGAATGAAATGTCTTTTTGTAACTATGTTTACTAATTTGTGAATCTCCTTAAAATTAGGGAGATAAATTGATGGAGCAAGAAGGATAGTTACCTGCCTTGTACTTTGTATGTATATATAAATATGAATGACAAATCTCTGTGCGTGTGCCCTTTTTATATCTTTATTTTGCTTTCTCTCCTCAGTTTTTTTGTTTAAAACCATCAAATGGTATCAGAGCTTCTCTAATCTTAGAGGGATTGTGTTTGTGACTTACAAAAAAAAAAAAGAAGTAAGGCTTCTCCTCAAAATGTCCTAAAAATCTTAGACTTCAAATCCATGGCTTCCAACAATGTTATGGCTCCTGTACTCCTAATTTTTAATGGTGAAAGCTATCAAGCTTGGACTGTTAAGATGAAAACTTACTTGAGAGGTCTTGGTTTATGATAATGGGTTGAAACTGAAAGGCAACCACAGTCTTTAGGAAACAATCCAACTCTCAACCAAATAAGGGTTCATCAAGAAAAAGTTGCAACAACTCCAAAAGCTTTGTCTTATATCTAGGTTGCAGTCTCATAATCAATTTTCACGAGGATTATGGCTTGTGAAACCCTAAAAGAAGTTTAGGATAATCTAAAGGAAATGTTTATAGGGAGTGAAAGAACAAGGCAAATGCGAATTCTGAACTTAGGAGTAAAGGAGATTAATAAGACAAGAAAAGACTTTTGAAGGGGCTTTCGATGCAAGACAAAGGGAAAAGCTCAAGGTGGAGAGAAGAACTAACATGGTGAAAAGAAGGATAAAAAGAAGAATGAAGGCTAAAATAAATATCTTCTATATCCTCACTATAAAAAAAGGGTCAATCTAAGAATTATTGCTAATTTAGCCCGGGTGTGCAATGTAGATGATGCAAGCAATTTGGCCATGTGGAGATGGTATGTAAAAAAAATGATAACCAAAAACAGTAGGTTGAAGAATTATTTGTTGACATGTTATACAACAAGTGGCTCTGCTGATACTTGGCTTGTTGATAATGGTTGTACCAATCATTTGACACTTGATTTGAGCAATTTCAGGGAACTAGATTAGTCAGATAAGTCAAAAGTGATGATTGGAAATGGAAAACTTGTTGATGTCAAAGGCAAAGGAGTTATTGTTGTTAAGAATTAAATAAGTATCAAATACATATCTGGTGTGTTGTTTATGCCTGAAATTAATTTGAGTTTACTTAGTGTGAGTCAAATGCTTGAGAAGAATTATTCCTTATATTTTCATAATATGTCATGCACAATTATTGATCATAATAATTGTGATTTGATGACCGTAAAATGAGAGATAAAGGCTTTCCTATTAAGAGGAAAGAGACTAATTTAAATGTAAGCACCACAACAGTTGATGAATCTATTTTGTGGCACAAGAGATTTGGGCACTTTAATTATGTTGCACTCAAAAACTTGCATCACAAAGGTTTAACTCAAAACTTTCTCATCATTTGTGAAGAAAAGAATGTATGTCAAGTTTGTTAATATTTAACCAAACACTGTGTGCCCGAAACTAAAGGTAAGCAGTTTGATTTATTGTCATGGTGGTAGTAGTTTAGAAATGCTTTTCTGATCATGCAAGTGATTGTATGAGACTTATTGGCTATTTTAGCATCCATCGTTGCTTTGGATTCTACCTTTAGTACTAGTGGTCAGGTTATTTCTCCTCATCGTGTTCGACTTTGTCCTCATACTGTGGAAGCCCTTATGTGTGCTCAAAGTTGGTTAAATGATGATGATATTGATGGTAAATTCTTTTCTTTTTAATATATCAATTTTATCTATTTTTATATTAGCTTACCTACTATTGTGTTTTAATTTTCCGTTAATACAACCATAGATATTAATGTGGAGGAGGTGAATATAATCGACCAACTACACGTTATTTTGATCAAATATATGAAGATGAAGGTATATTTAATTGTTTATTAAATATTACCATGTCCAAAATATTCTTTTAATTTTAATATTACATTACTGAATATAATGTTTGTACATACAGATGATTTGATCCAAACTGTTAACGATCCTAGCAATAAGTACAACGATTAACTGCTCTCTCACTCGAATCTCCAGTATCCAGTGTCCAAGCTTTGTCTGTCTGTCATGACCACCGTATTATTATAATTTTTGTACATTGTATCATTTATTGTAAAAATATTTGGATAATCATTCGTAAATAGTAATGATTACAATAGTTAAATAGTTAATGAATTTGGTTTTACCATTTCTCCTTTTTAATAATTAATAAATAATTTAAGTAAAATTGAAATTCGTAATTAATTGAATTGAAATTCTTAACTATAATTACCTTAATGATTTTTCCTACAAATTCCTAATCAATTGAATCAAAATTTATAATTAATTAATTAATTAATTATAGAATCGTATGTTTAATAAAATTCAAATAAAGTAATTTAACTTTAGAACTTTTAAATTTGTAGTTTTGTAACACTTACATTATAATTAATTGTTATAATAAAATTACAAAATTGAAATTAAATCCACTTGTTTGTAGGGAATAATTCTAACAATATTATCATAGCTACATATTATAGTGATTATGGTAATCTCTTAAAATATAATAGCTATATCAATATATGTTTTTTTTTGGTAATTCAGTAAAGTTATATATATATATATTATATATAAATGGTATGTACGATCAAGAGATTCACAAGTTATATATATCAATATATGTTTTTATAACTAAATTACTTTCATGTTCTTTTTATATTCTTTTGAAATTGATATATTAGTTTCAAAAATAACTTAAGAATTCAAACATATATGTATATGCTTATAAATTATTTAATAAACATAATAATTTATAAATACGTATCAAATTATCAAAAGTATTTATGAAATTTATTCTAGTTTTAATAAAATAATATTTATTTTCAATATAAGAGCTATATCAGTATATGTTTTTATAACTCAATTACTAATTTTTTTATTCTTTTGAAATTGATATATTAGATTAAAAAATAACTTAAGAATTCAAACATATATGTATATGTTTATAAATTATTTAATAAACATAATAATTTATCAAAACACATCAAATTATCAAAAATATTTATGAAATGTATTCTAGTTTTAATAAAATAATTGTTATTTTCAATATAAGAGCTATATCAGTATATGTTTTTATAACTCAATTACTTTTATATTCTTTTGAAATTGATATATGAGGATTAACAATAATTTAAGAATTCAAACATATATGTTTATAACTTAAATATAATAATTTATAAAATCCTATTAAATTATCAAAAAATTTTATAAAATGAATTCTAGTTTTAATAAATTATAGCTATTTTCAATATAATAGCTATATCAATATATGTTTTTAAAACTCAATTACAATTACTTTTATATTGTTTTTATATTCTTTTGACATTGATATATTAGTAGTGCAAAGGTGAATGTTTCATTTTAAAACTTATATAAATACATATATGCATAATAAAGTGATTGATTCATTTTAAGATTTATATATATACATATATGAATAATGTACGTACTGTGTAAATATGAAATATAAAATATAAAAGTTTAAATGAGTTAATAATAATTATGATATTAATTTATTTTATTATTGTAATAAAAATATAAATTTTATAATGATTATTTAATATTAGATATAATATAAAAGGACAATATTATTACAATAATTTAAACTTTGTACTCTTTTAAATGTGAATGTGGATATAACATTTTTTTAATACTTTCTTTTGTTGTGGAGATACAATAATATTTATAAAAGTAAAAAAAACATTAAATCAACAATAACTAAAAGTTACATGTATAATTATTATTTAAAGTATATATTTTACAACAACATCAATTAACTTTTTTACATTTACATTATAATTAAATGTTATAATAAAATTATAAAATTGAAATTAAATTCATTTGTTTGTAGGGAATAATTATAACAATATTATCATAACTGCATTTTTAAATAAATATGATAATTTTAAATAAATATATATTAAAATGTTGTTAAAAATTAAGTCCGACCAGCTGCCTTCTTCCTTGGTAGGGTCGGGCTAGGCCACAAGTAGCCTGAGTCCAGCCCAGCCCGTTGTCATGCCTATAGGTGTCAAATACATATCTGATATGTTAATTTGAGTTTATTTAGTGTGGGTCAAATGCTTAAGAAGAATTACTCCTTGCATTTTCATAATATGTAATGCACCATTGTTGATCATAATGGTTGTGAATTGATGACTTTAAAATGAGAGATAAAGGCTTTCTTGTTAAGTGAAAAGAGGCTAATTTGTATGTAAGCACTACAACCGTTGATGAATCTATTTTATGGAACAAGAGATTTGGGCACTTTAATTATGTTGCATTCAAAAACTTGCATCATAGAGGCTTAACTCAAAACTTTTCGATCATTTGTGAAGAAAAGAATGAATGTCAAGTTTGTCAATTTAATAGTTAATTGCCATTTCCTATTAATGGGGCTTGGAGAGCTTCTGAAAGGCTGCAATTCATCCATACTGATGTGTGTGGACCAATGAAGACACCCTCACGGAATGGAAGCAAAAATTTCGTCTTGTTCATAAATGATTGTACCAGGATGTGCTGGGTTTATTTCTTGAAGAAAAAATCAGAGGTAGCTGATGTGTTTTATAAGTCCAAAGCTTTGGTGGAAAACCAAGCAAATTGCAACATTAAAGTGATAAGATCAGATAACAGGTCTGAATATAAATCAAACAAGTTTGATGGATTTTGTGTTGAAGTTGGAATAGAACATCAGCTGACTGTCAGTGTGTTTACTTTATGAGAAGGGGTTGCCTAAAATATTTTGGCCAGAAGCAGTTAATACGGCAGTGTATTTGCTCAACAAAATTCCAACTAAGGCTATGAAAAATAAAACTCCATTTAAGGCTTGGTATGGTGTTAAACCTACTGTAAAGCACCTCAGGATATTCGGGAGCTTATGTTACATTCATGCACCGAATATCAAAAGAGATAAGCTTGGAAAAAAAAAAGTTGAAGTAGGGATATTTGTAGTGACGGAGCCAGGAATTTAATATAGGGGGCTTAAGAATTAATTTTTTTAAATTTTGAGGAGCCCAGTACACCACTAACCCTTAAATAGCTTTATCTTTATATATATATATTAAAAATAATTTTTTTAAAAAAACTTGGGGGCAGTGACCCCCCAAGTCTCTACATAACCCCTTCACTGGATATTTGTGGGGTATAGCATCGTTTCAAAAGGTTATAGAATCTTTCATGTTGAGACAAGAAAAGTGTTGGTAAGTAGGAATATGAAGTTTGATGAGAGTGCAATGTAAAATTGGGATAGGAATTAAGTTGAGCCTATTGATAGAAGTCAACAAGAAGTTGACATTTCTTATATGATCAAGTCGAGTTTGAAGAAAATTCATACTCAAATACGAAAGTTTCTGTGAGAGGCACTAGATCCTTGGCTGAAATTTATGGCATATGCAATGCAACTATATTAGAGCCTAAAAATCTGATGAATGGAGAGCAGCAATGTAGGGGGAGTTGAATATGATTGAAAAGAATGAGAGTTGGAGTTTGGCTGATAAACTTGAAAACAAAAAAGTAATTGATGTAAAATGGGTTTTTAGAATTAAACACAATTCAAATGATTCTATTAACAAACTCAAAGCAAGATTGGTTGTCAAGGGTTATTCATAAGAGTATGATACTGATTTTATTTGCTCGAGTTGCAAGATATGATGTAATAAGGCTGCTAATAGCCTTTACAACTCAAAATGGTTGGAAATCTTCCAACTTGATGTGAAATCAACCTTCTTGAATAGTTTGTTTGAAGAAAAAATTTATTTTGAACAACCTGAAGGGTTTCAAATTTTGAACGATGAAGACATCCAGTTGAAATTCAAAGAAGCAAGAATTTGTTGCACATTCAACAACTAAGGCTGAGTATATAGCTGTTGCAGCTGCGGTCAAGCAAGCTATTTGGTTCAGAAAAGTATTAAATGATTTGAAGCAACAACAGAAGGAAGCTATAGAGGTGTTCTGTCACAATCAATCAACAGTGGCTATGGCACAAAAATCTATATTTTATGGCAAAACTAAACACGTCAAAATTAAATATCATGTTGTAAGAGAGGCTGAAAGGTAGAAAGAAATAAGCTTGAATCATTGCAACTACTCAGCATTTCAAAGTGCAGATATTTTGACAAAAGCATTACCTAATAAAAAGTTTGAAACATTGAGACTCAAGCTTGGTGCTTACGGCTTCAAATCACCTGTGTCGTAAAACCTGTGTCCCGTGTTCTCAACAACATCCAACCTATCTAATTTTTCTCTCTCTCAATTTTTGAATAGTTGGATATTGCGAGGAACAGGTGGGCACAGAGTTAACGAAACAGGTGATTTAAAGCCGGCGTTTCCAGCAAAAACATCAAAGAGGAGTGTTAGGGCAGTAATGTTTTTGTTGTTGGTGCAATATTTGGTGGCTAATGAAATGACTTCTTGATAATCTCCTTAAAATTAGGGAGACAAATTGATGGAGCAGGAAGCATAGTTACCTGCTTTGTACTTTATATGTATATAAAAATATGAATGACAAATCTCCATGCCTGTGCCCTTTTTTGTATCTAGCTTTCTCTCCTTCTCCTTACTTTTTTGTTCAAAACCAACATGGAGGCACTCTTTATCATTTCTTTGGGTCCAAGGAAAGCAATTAAATACTATATATTCATTGTGTAAGGTTTCAGACTACAAATTCTTTTACTCATCTGAATTCATCTCATCTGTTTATTTGAACATAAATTACCAATGTCCAGATTTTCATTTTCTTATCAGTATTTTGGATTTATGAGAACTACATTTTGAAAGTAATAATTTCGAAGTTGGTAATAACCAACATGGGTCCTTAGCCCTACCCTGGAGGGGTACACTTTCAACGTTTAAAATGCTAAGTAACCTCGTAGGTACAATAATTGTTAGCCAACTGCTGTACGGACAAGCCAACTGTTGACTCCTGCTATTTGACGAAAGATCAAACCCATATAAATGCTATCTATCCATGCAGCCTGTGGTTTGGTTTTAGTCAAACTCAAAACCTTGGTTAAGTAAACTATTCTAGATCATCTATGCAGCCCCACCTGAGACTGGGAACCGTGTAACGTATTGGCGGTGGGGCATGCGGTTTTTTTCAAGCTGTTTCTTGTGTCTACAAGTTTGGTCCCTATCTGTTGATTCAGACAAGTTCCGTCTCTGAAAAAGCTTAACCTGGCGTTTGAAATTCGAAGTTTGTTCGAAAGTAACCCATAAAAAGAAAATATTTAAGTTCTTTATTTTTAAAATTTTTTGAGATTCCCCATCCTCACGAGTATGATTATGAGTCTGCCACGTTCCTTTAAAGGACATCACAACTCTGTTGACACAAATGTCAAGAATTTGCACTTTTCAACGTTTTCAAGTCCGCTCATTGCTCTTATTATGAACTATACCACGCAACGCCCTCAATCAAATTCAATTCGTTTTTCTACTCTAATCGTCATTTCAATAGCATGACCTTCTATCTTTGCATGGCCGACCTTCCCTCACCATTTTTTCTGGTTCTTTAAATTCATCTGCAAGGCCTATCCACTCCATTCGGCAGTCGCGAAGAGCATGATGAGATTGAATCACTCGCGCTATTTTCAACAAACTCGTAGGAAATCCTCCACTGGTACTTATTATCTTAATCACAATACGACTAAATTTTAGGTTCAGGATTTATCTGCGTCACCAGGAATGCATATGTATAAACGTTTTGACTAGTCTGATCGCATCGGTTTTATAATTTTTTTTGTCCTAATTTATTATTTTAATACTTTTATTTTAGGACTAAATATTAAAAACAATTCAAATTTTTCATAAAATCCCAGTTTTACGTAAACTTTATTTTTTAAACTGAAAAATAGAACAATAAATATTATTATTTTCTAATAATTAAATAACTCAACCAATTTAGTTGATCCTAACTGTAAAAATTTTGAACCATTCACTTTTCGGTTTAATTAATTTTAATAACTTTTATTACAAAAAATTGATTAATCAATTCTTATTAATCAATAAGTTCTTATAAACTAAAATAAACAAATAAAATTTTATTTAAACAGTCTCTTTTTAATTAAACTTCAAATTTTTTATAAATAAAGATAATATATTTTATTCATATATTAAATTCGCTAATTTTACTTGATCTTTAGATGGTTTTATGACTAATTAATATCAGTTGAACCTTTTAACCCTTAAATATCTTATTTTATTAGTTTAATTTTCGCTCCAATTTTTAAATTCTATAACAAAAAAAGAGAACATTTCTTTTTCTGCTAAACTACTTAAACCAATATAGTCTTAAATAGTCATAGAAATAACAAAATTTAATGTTTTACTTGACAATGTGTTACAATTAATACTAAAATTTGGAAACTTTTTAATCAAAGACTAAAGTTTGCTTCAAACTGAAGTTTTACATCAATTTTGTAATTTTTTTAATGATCAACCCTTTTATTCTATTACATTATAACTTCATATATATTTAGATAATCAATTAGGTTGTAAAGATTTACCGAAGTAAGTAGAACACTTAAATCTTATGTATCATAACATACGAATCTTGCAAGAAATAGCAATGATCTCATGGTATCAACCAAACAATATCTTTTTTGTCGTTAGACAACGAAACTCAAACTTTTTCAAAGATTTCGGTAAGAGGACAACTGATACTTTTTTTTTTTTTCACCAATGACGTCTCTCTTTATTTTCAGTTCATACTATAGTATCTACACAACACAACGAAAACTAATGAAGCAGCAAAATAGTTCAAGCACAACACTATCTAGTACAAAGAATAAACCTTGTCCTAGAATTTATTGAGTTTTTGCAGAATTGACGCGAGGAATACTGGCAAGTAATCCTTTAGGCTTTTTGAAGATAACTCCTGGCTATTTTTCCATTTCCACCCTCAGGAAGAAACCCACCGGGCTTGTACTCACTGCCAGTTCCATAGAGTATCCTTAAAATTTCAGGAGGTGTACGACTGTAAGAAAGTGAATTTGTATCTGCTGATAAGACGTTGCTGTCAGTCCTATTCTCTGCTCCGAGGTACAGAGGTACAATCAGACCTTCGTCTTTGATTCCACAATTGGCAAGGGAATTCCTGAGCCTAGAAATTCCGATTGTGAACTCTGCCACTGTGATGTTATAAGGGTACACCTTGGTGTAAGCTTTCTCGTACAGTAACGCTCTTATCACCGCATCTTGTCCGGACTCTACTCCTAAGAGGCCAGCAACAAGCTGCATCCAAATAACATTCGGAAGATTTAATCATATAAGAATGACATGGATGAAACTTTAAGCTTTTCTTTTAAGAGGGTCTTACTGCTTTGGAAGTATAGTTGGCTAGGTTTGGAATGGTGCCCACATATCCTACCAGTCCCACATAGGGAATCACGTAGCACGACAAGAGATAGTGGATTGAGTCGTAGTAAGGATCAAACAGAGGATGCAGCTTGTAGCCAATTGCCTGGTCGAATACTTTGGCAAAATTTTCACGGCTGAGGTCATACAAAGGTCTTGGAACTCCACCAAATGTTTTTAAAATAGCCCTGAAAACGATCAATGATATACAGTACTGCATCAGACACAACAGAATACAGAATAAACAGAGGAAGCATGCACACGGACATCTACTTTAATCATAAACATTGATAACCTTAGATGACCAATTTCTTGATAACCAAATTCCTCGATTATGCGATAAGTTATAGGGTCAAGGTTAGCCTTCTGAGCTCCAACTGGAGGAGGACCACCTTGTGCGAATTCTGGCTCAAAATAGTCAAGCCCCTTGCCCGTGGCACCATGCAAGAAATATTCTGCTTCGAAGAACTCCAAGTTCAGAGCGAACTGTATACGGTCCTTGTCGCTGGCCTCGATAGGTCCGCAGTAAGCATTATTAGAATGCACAAGGGCAGGGGCCAACAGAACAAGAGAAGCCAAGACAAAGAAAATTTCGGATGTCGCCATTTTTAGAGCTGTTAATTGAACCAGATCAGATTATTAATTTGATACCTCCATAAAGGGGCAATCGTTAGTTTATATATTACTTATTTGTCAATGCCTACACCAGGAAATGCCCCATTTCAATTACGTGCTCAAGAATTATTTTGGAAATCATTAATTGATTTAGTGGACCGCGAATTTATAATCTTAATATTGACGAAGCATTAATCTTGATAATATATATATATACAGTGACGGAGCCAGAAATTTATTATAAGAAGGTCCTAATATTAATTTTTTTAAATTTAGGGAGGCCCAGTGCACTACTTACCTTTAAATAACTTTATTCTTTTATATATATATATATATATATATATATATATATATATATATTAAAATTAATTTTTTTAAAAAACTTTGGGGGGTTAAGTGCACCACTGGGCTCCATGTGGCTCCGTTGGTGTATGTATATACATGTCATAATTTATCGAATATAATAATTTAAGAAAAAACTATACACTTATTTGTCAATGCCTAGTACACCAGGAAATGGACGAATGCCCCAATTCAATTACGTGCTCAAGAATTATTTTGGAAATCATTAATTGATTTAGTGACCACGAATTTATAATCATAATCTTGACGAAGAATAAATCTTGATAACATATGTATATACATATCATAATTTATGGAATATAATAATCTAAGAAAAAACTATTTTTGACCATATCGTCTTGGCTCACGTCATCTGAAATTATCACTCTAATACTCCTAAGTCCGGCAACAATATTTTATGTCTGATTTTTCAGATTTCAGATTCTTTTCCCACCTGAATTCCTTTCATTTTTCCTTACGTCCTATTTCTGTCAGCATGTATAAACTAATTGCACTTCTTGTCGGGAAACTAAGCCCTATTTGGTTGGATGTTAATTACTGTTTAGTTGGATGTTAATTAATGGAATGAAATGTAAGGGAAGAAAAAGAATGGAATGGTTTATAATGGAATGGAATGTAATATAGCAAAAAGTTGTTTGAGAATGATGGAAGGGTTCATAATGTAATGTAGTGAAATGTTGTTTGGAAGATGGATAAAATGGAATGTAATGTATAATAAATGACTTTTATACCCTTTATATTAAAATGGTTGTTGCAGGAAGTTTATTATTTTA
>JANZLX010000009.1:16131399-16141449 GCA_025531955.1 Erythroxylum orinocense
GCAATCATTGTACAACAATGCTTTGTATTTATAATGAGCCCATTGTGGTTTTATTGTTTTTATTCATTGACTGATTGTAAATTATTATTGGATGACTGTAATAACTGAAAATGGTTAATTGTGAACATGGGCTCAAGTTACTTACTGTTTATGCCGCGCTAATGAATGGTTCAAAAAAAAAGAGAGAAGAAAATGTTATACTGAGTTTTAACCGACTGATGTAGTACGCTACTTTCGCGGGGGACGAACTCGGATATCACCAACGATATCAGGTTCGGATCACTCGGGAGTGGGGTATTACAATAAAACTGGGGATGATGAGGGAGAGGTGTTTCTTTACATCTTCGCCACTTAAATAACCCCATGAACAAGAATGGAAGTCTAAATCAAAAGTAACTTATTGCATACAAGAGAAGTGAAAGAAAACAACAATAATAGAGAAGTTGATGAATTACCAATTTATTTTCAATTATGTTATGGTTAAAAAATTTTCAATTACGCTTCAATAACTGTGAGATTCTTTAAAGGATTTGGTTAAATGGTTGTTTTGGGAGATAAAGATGATCAGAAGAGAAGGCAGTGAAGGTGGTAGGTTTTTTTCTTAAATGTAGGTTTTTTCCTTGATTTCTATTAACAGAGAAATCTTGGAAGGCAAGTAATTGGAATAACTTAAAAGAAAATGAATCAACAAATATGAAAACAAACAGGAAAAAGGTATATCTAGAGACAAAAGATGCAGGATACGCTGAAAACACAGAAGATAGCCCATAGAAACCAAATGTAATGTTGTTTTTCTGAACAAAAAATCTTGTCTTAAAAAGATACGAAAACGTGATTTTTAATTTTCATAAACTTGCTGCCATTTTCTTATTTTTAAAAATGAAAATCGGAAACAAGTCTTGACTTGCAATCATCTATTTCTTTTCTTTTTTTTACAGAAACATCAACAAAAAACTAAATAAAAAAAAGAGAACCAAACAACCACTTACTATCACATATTATAAATATAGTATGAGAGTTCATTTTAATTTTAATTTAATATGATATAGTACTAACAATATTGAATAATTTTTCAAATTACAAAATAAAATTTAAATTATATATAATTAAGATTAATTCTTATTATAAAATAATCGCTTTGTTATATAATTACCATTTTTAGTATCCTTATTATAGAGTTATTATTTTTATTCCCTTAGTTTTTCTTTCTAAAGTACATTATTAATTTTTTAACTATAGTATGACTTTCATTCACTTGATAAAGAAAATAAAATTCAAGTTGGCACCTCACAAGTTATTAGTCAAATAATTCTGTAAGCATATAGAGTTAACTATAACAAGTAACTAAAACTAAAGTACTCTAGAGTATCGATTTCTCAAGAACTTTACTACCATATTTGCTAATCTTAATTAAAAGATAAAATTAAATAAAACAAGAATTTAAGAAAAGAACTTAAATTAATAAATTATTTTAAAAAGATAATAAACTAACATGAAAAGATCAACATATTAAAATGCTAGGATTTTAGAGTTCACTTATGTAGAATTCTAATTATTATATAAGACTGATTATCTAAGTTGAAATAACAATTAACCTAAAGTGTTTATGTCCTCTCTTAATGCACATAGGTATGTGCAATTACGTAACTATCACCCCTTGATGCATAATTCAACCTAATTAAACTTATCAAGTATTATTAATCTATTTGGTTATTACAATGGTCTAAGATACTTTCATTCTCTAACGTTAAAGTAGTTATTCTCCTAGTGCATGGATCATACTTCTCCTTTCAATCTTTCATATAATTCCTAAGATCGAAATTTTATTGATTAAGCATAAACTCAATAATAAAGAACAAAGATAATAAATTCAATTATCAAAGACAACGAATCATGTATTAATAATCAAAAGATTCATTCTAAACTACATCCCCATTCTAACTAAGACTTTAAATACTAAACTATAATGAAAACAAAACTAAAATAAAAAAAAATCTTAACATAAAAGAAAGAAAGGACTAGAAGAGCTGTCACAATCTCCTCCAATATTACTCTAAATTCTTCTTTAATGCAAAGAAACCCTAAAACTAAAAGCTTAATCAAAAGGAGGTTGTCATCAGCCTCCAAAGTCCTCAACACAAACCTTGATAGGTGTATTTATAATTTAGGATTACATAAAAGATTTCTAAGGTAATTAAACTTGTAATTTTGCAGAAGTACTTGTTATAAGAATCAACGCCTATTACACTTTTAGACTGATAGTAGTTTTATTGCAAAAGTTCTTAGGTACGGTTTTATCATAAGTTTGACATTGGCTTTTACTTGATACTTGGCACCGATTTTGTTCCAATTCTTCTACAAAATTGTTATACTTTGAGTTAGCTTTTAAATGACTTTAAAATCATTTCAATCAAACAATTATGAAGAAAGTTATACCCAAATCCATGATCTGTCCTTAAAATCAACATATACAAGACAATGAACTAAATGTAAGGGGAAACATTATATAATCAAGGATAAAACATGTTATAGAAATGCTAAATCATAACTAATTTAGTCCTTCAAAATAAGCAAAATATAATCCTAACAATTATGTATATGAATAATATGAATTGAAAGATCCTTTATTTACATGTCTTAAATTATTATCGTTAAACAAATAAAGTAGTATTTCTGTAATATTACAATTAGACAAGTTTTTCCATAATAATATGCTAGATAATGTAATACAATGAGATATATAAACTTGATCTATGAACAATTCAAAATCATTTTGTTATATTAATCAATAAAAGCAATGATAATATATTTATTTGTAATAAATATTCTAATTAAAAAGGAACAAGTTATTTACAAAGTGAGGCCAATGCATTAAATTAATCTTATTAGTAAGAACAAAATTGTTCAAACTATAATATCTAAACTTAATACCAAATTCTTTAAAATAAGTAGGACAAAATATATTTTAGATTAAAACAAACAATATGTGACATCATAAGCATCATATAAGAAAAGCACTATAACAACAAGAGTTAATAACTACAAATAAAGCAATGTGAAACTGAACCAAAAAAAAAATATTTACAATTATTAGTTTCATATTTATATTGCAAATTTAAAATTTTACATATACATAAAAAAAAAAGGAAACCAAAATTAGAAAAGAAAAAAAATCTAAAAAAATTCATTGCACAAATGACATATTCACTTAAATTATATTGTCTCTAACTTTCATTTAGTAAAAAGCTCCCATCATTAAGGAGAGTTTCATCACCACCATTATTTAATCTTAATGCACCAAATAATATGTCAATTCTTTCTCATCCAATATCATTTCTAAACCACTCTCATTTATTAAATTTTGTTCCTCTTAAATCTAATTCTCTAAGAGATCAATATGATTAAGGTAAATTAGATTAGTAGATATATACGTTACGTAAGAGTCCTAGTAAAGAAATACAATTATATTATTAAATTATTATAGAAGCATAAGAAATTATATTCAAATGAATAATGATAATATAACACATTTCTAGAAGCTTCAAGTTGTATTGCATGAATATTGAATCATTCAACCTCTTGTATTGTAATCTAATAGATAAACTTTAATATGATCTAATTCTTTTCACATTCAATTGCGCTTATACGTTAAATAAGAATCTAAATTGCAAACCTTTGTAATTCTAAAATAATAATTCTAAATTAGTCTCATCAAGCAACTATAAGAAAAAAAAGTAAGCTCATAAAAAATAAAGTCATGATTATTTTTAAACAAGGAACACGAATGAAGAAATGTATAAGTAGATTAAGCTTTCTTTTTGACAGATTGTAACGAGTATCCTAAAATCACCACACACATTTGTTTATAGTTCCATTTATGAGCTAAAGAGATCTTGAATCATATCCTTTGCAACTTATTTATTACTTATAAATATTTTTCTCAGCTCCTTCATTTAAATAAAACATTAAGTGATAAGAAATTAGTTATAACTCTTGTAATAGAAGGATGAAACAAATTTTTACCATTTATGAATTCTTTTTTTCGTCAAATTCAATACCTATACATGATTATAGATTAACTTAGTTGCTTTTTTTTTTTTTTTGCTGTCTGCATAGTTTTATCATTGATAAGAAAAGTACTTACCATGTCTTATATTTTCGGCATCATTGCAATAGAATGTGCAACACAAGGAGAAGAATTATACATATTTTGGAATATCTTCTTAAATGCTTTATAAGCAACATTATTATCAATGATAAAGTATATAAAAAATTTAAACCCAATTTCATTGACAACTTCATAAAAAATCTCTAATAAAGTATCAATGTTTCTCCCAAGGCTTAATGTATTAATTGAATTAAAAAAAATGTATCGTTAGAAGAATAATAAAAAAATTTATAACGGACGCTTGTTTTCTATTTATCCAACCATCTATATAATTAAATACCTATAAGTTGCTTACGTTTTTCTTCTTTTACTTAAATAAAATTTTAAGTCAATAGCAAGTCAATAGCAAAGTTATTCAAAAGATTACTTCCACAGTCATCAATTAAAAAGTTGTAAAACTTAGATCATAAAAGGCAACGACGTTCACCATAAGCTAGTAATAGAAAGAATAAGCAGTTTAAATTATGAATCTATATCATAGAACCATTTAGTCGTTATCAATTTCACATTATGGTAGTTCATTTTTTAGGACTTGTTCATAGAGCAAAAAAGTTAGGAATATATCTTCTTCTTTTCCTTGTATTAGTTGTACCGACCCCTTGTTCTTAAATAGGAATATTAGCTTTAGTATTATCGATATCCCTCGCTAATGCAAAATGAACTACCATTATCAATTTCATAGTTACATCTTTACCTTTTTTTTTTCTTTCTCATTCTTATACACTTTAAGGAAGTTTTCTTTTTTCATTTAACATCATAACTAACTTTTTGTAAGGTTTTACATCACCTTTGATTGCAACTAAATATTTTATTTAACTTAGTGATTTTCCTGTATTTTAAATGTTTGTTATAATACAAATATATCATATAGTTTTTTGTCTCAAGAACCAATCATGTATGATCTCAAGCTTAATCGTTGAATCTTCTTGAAGATATTGAATTATCAGGAGAATGTGAACTTTTCTATAATTTTCTACAAAATAAATGCAAATGAATAAGTACAATAAACTAAACAAACATCACATGCATCTCTTAATTATAAACCAATAAACGAATGTAAACCAATAAATGGCAAGGATAAGCAAAAGCTATCAAAAAGAGAAAATTCAATCTTCTGTACACAATCACAAAAGATATATCAAGTCTCAAGTTATAGAGTAAAATTATCTATAACTAAAAGCGAATCATAGCACTAAAATATCAGCAACAAATAATAAGATTATGTTAAGTATAGAGTATCAGTATAAAGTTTAAGTAAATAGTTGAAGCCTATTATCTAAGACTGGTCCTAAAATTCAACTAAGCATCATTAAATTTCCAAAGTGCTAAGAAAATTACATATCAGTCAAATCCTATAAAATTTCCTTGTGAAGTCTTCCGGAATGCCTTTAAGATATTATTCCAATTAAAGCCAGGACTCGCTTTATCAACATACATTATATCTTGGATAAAGTTTATGAATCAAAGGAATTATATTATTTTATGTATGGAGATTAGTGTGCCAAAAGCCTTTTAATTAAACATAATTCATGTGTAACAAAAATTTCCTAGATTCCATAATCTCCTAGTTTTATTTAGTTTATCAATTTGCTCTTATATACAAGATTGTATATATAGAAATAAATGTGAAGCTCATGGACATGGTAAAATATGTGGACCAAGTCATGACCATAAGTGTATATTTCTTCATTGCCTATAAGTGCATTAAGAGCATAATTCGATTAGCATTATATGTACAAATTCGATAAATAAAAAATATTTTATAAAACTAGATATGTAGTAGGAAATAGACGGTTCAATACTAAGTTTATAATATAAGGAGAAAAGACTAATGGCCAACCGAAAAGAGAAGACGACAAAAAAATGGAAAGAACTACAAGACGATAAGGAGACGGCGGTGAGATTGAAGGTTTTGTTATTTTTAGGAAACTGTGAAATTTTGTTTTCTTATTCATTTTAGTCCTATATTTTACCAATTTATAATTTCAACTCGGTATTTTTTGGTATATTATATGATTTTAAATATGTAAATTTTTAAACAAATATCAATTTTTTGTCTTTTCATACTATTTCTTATATAACTTTATTTAATATTTTTAAATTGTAATAATATTATTACGTATTTTGAAGTAGCTCATTTTTTTAAATTTAGAATTTAATTCAAGTGACTGATTTAATTTAAATAATTTTAATAAGCTGATAAATAATTCACCATACTAAAAAGCAGAAATTGTGACCTACCCAGTGATCTGTAATCAAAATCATCTTGCTTTAGTCAATGCATTTCTGAGTTCGAAGTCACCAGAAGGATAAAAAAGAAAGTGAGAGAGACCAGAAATATTAGTAATATCAAACAAAGCCAAGCTATTTCATTCAATAGATGCACTGAGATTATTTACATCTGCCACTGGAACTGCCAGTATCATTCTGTATTTCCATGCTTCCAGTCTCCTATGTTTAGCTGGTTGATACACATATTAAGTTTTTAGACAGAGAATCAACCAACGGACGTATCAGTTTTGATCCAACATAAAAGTTCTCAAATTTTTGGTAAAGATAGGAGCTTTATGTAAGGCTCCAAGACCCCAAGAACATGAGAGTTCTGATGGGGTCCTCTGGGCGATTTTTCCAATTTCGTCTTTCGATTTCTTTGGAAAAAGAAAGACCGTTTCTCTTCTCAGCCACGGCGATAGTAGCTGCATCATATGCCTGCTTCAGCTTCTCTCCAAAACCTCTCTTCGTTTCGTGGGTGAGAGAAGTATCGCCAGAGACACCATGATGATGCTTCATGGTTTTCGATTTGGGGTCCTAGCTTTGGCTTTGTGAAGGGTAAGATATTAGAACCAAGTTAGCGAATGACGGGTGTATATATAGACAATGGAAGAAAAGCTCCAGAGGGTCAAAAAAAAAAACAGGAAACGAAAGTGGTGACTTATCATGTCCACTGCTGATAGGCCATTAGATTCCTTATTCTTGTGGAGGACAGATCAGCTTATATAGTTGAATGTTGATGGATGCTTTTGAGTTCTATTCCTGTTTTGGATTACATCATTGGGACTATACGCTCTTATCTGCAGTATCTTTTAGTGCCTTCTTTTTCACTGGAATTGCAACTCTGGTAATAACCATCTCTTTTCTCCTTTACTGTAAAGCCACGAAAGGAATCAAGAGAGTACCCGTATCCATGGCCTATTTGCTGATAGAGTAAGTCAATTAGCCAAATTGTGATGGGGGCAAATTGATGGATTACTTCAGTCTAATTGGATACTTACAAACAAATTTTAGGATTTTCTGGCTAATCGTGTTTCAGTTTCACATGCAAGAAAAATGTTGAGTATGTGATCACATCTGGAAGTGAGCTTCTGGTTCGTTTACAAGTTGAACATACGATTATTGTAATAGAATCAATCACATCTCGAAGTGAGCTTCTGGTTCGTTTACAAGTTGAACATATGATTATTGTAATAGAATCAAGCGTTCTACGTGCAGCAACTGTATCAAAAGTTGGATAGGAAAGTGACATTATTCCCTATCGTGTCTCCTGCTTTGTTCGATTTCTTTAATGATGCTTTGTTCCTTAGGAATCAGAATTTTATCTAAAAAGAGACTGGGATTCCTTGTGTTGCAAGTGTGAGGATTGTGTCGATAAGACAAGAGAGAATTTCACCTTTTTCATGGTATGAAATGGATATGCTGTTATAGGCAGCATTTAACATCCACTCGAAGACAAAAGGCAGAGCTCAGGAAAGGTAAATGACAAAGAAAATTAAAATTTCTGGTTGTTAGCAATTATAAGACTAAGTCAAAGTGTCACAGAGCGGCCACCGTGGGCTAGAACATCACCGTTTAATCCGATAGATAAGATGATGGACTTTGAATGCCTAAAAATTTAGATGGAACACTTCCAGGCATAGGTAGCCCAATTGTGAAGCCCATTGTCTGATTTAATACGTGTGACTATTTGGCGTGACTGCACTTTTTTTCGTTTCTCTTTTAAATCAACTTTATAGTAGTTGCTGGTGGACCGCATTACCATTGTCTTAATATTTAAGTAATATCCTTTACAATTGTAAGCTTAAGTTACTTTAATGGTTTGTAAAGTCTTCTATCACACAATTCCTTAATTTCGTTAATACTGTTGATAGGGGAAGATAATGGAAATCTGCCACCAAAAGAGTGTCCACATCTACAGACCATGGATGAGGACATTTAACTTAATGGGAACTAGGAGACTTACTCTTTGACAAATTCCAGAACAAAATCGATTAATGTTTGTTAAACACGAAATGGGAAGATCGATAGAGATAAAAGTAGATATATGCTAGATTCTTTGCATGACTTTCAGATAGTAGATGGTCCAAATGTCATTCCATCTTTAAATCTGAAAAGTGCGATGTGTTTTAGATCATGACCGTTGCCTGCTTATGGTTAGTAATCAACATGAAGTTAGCATCTGTTAGTGAATATAAAAAATCAATTAAATTGACCTCACACAACAGCTTAAGTTATTGTGATGAAACGGTCATTTAACAGCATCACTCATTCGATGACAACAATAATGATGTAGCTTAATAATATGGTGTTTGACTTTGACCCTTTTGGGTTTGCTAAAGGAATAAAAGAGAGAGCCATTAAGGAAATATGAAACCAAATTAGAATTGATTACTTTTTTTAAAAGGGTAAATAGTAGGACTTTCATTAGTCTAAAGCAAGAACTTCAACAATAGAAGGAAGGAGTATTTTGAACCACTCTCCAAGGCCAGAAGTGAATAATGCGCCCGTAGCTAAGACATGGGTAGCAAAATTGCCTGACTTGAGGCTAAAAATACATCTAGCTATTCGAATCTCATTCAATAGAGATTTGCAATCACAAACTAACAAACCAAAAGAGGAAGAGTCTTCACAAGAGCCATCATTAATTGCTTGAACCACAATCTTCGCGTCCGATTCAATAATAACTCTATCCCAATTCTGAAGCTTGACCCAACTAAAGACTTCTCTGATAGTTATTGCCTCTACACTTTTAGCACTCAATCTGCCTGCAAACCTCCACGATTTTGCAGCTATAAAACTCAAATTAGAATCACGTACAACGACTGTAGCAGCCATGAAATTGGAGTTGCTTCCGGTGGCGGCGTCAACATTAACCTTCAACCAACCCACATCTGGAGGTTGCCAACTCATCGTTCTTGTCGCTGGTGTTGCCGGAACAATACCAGAAGCATGAGCAAGCCGCCACTCCTCCAAGTTTCTTTGCGGTAAATAAACAATGGTATTGGCTAATCTCCACTTATTATTCCACACAACTCCATTTCTACTCTGCCAAATTGCCAAATTATCATCAAAATGGTATACTGCTGGTCTTTTGTTGTAGGTAGAAAGAAGGACGCAAACCAGTGGAGCAAAGAAGTTGTTCCTAGATGCTACCAGTTCTAGAGAACTCTCGACCAGACCTGCTTTGTGAGTGGCCGGTCGAGGAACATATGCTGTAATATCTCCTCTTATTGATTACAAATTGAGCAACACACATTAACATCAACTATTCGACTTCGTAACATCGATAAGCACAATAATATACCATTTAGAACATGCCAAACACAACTGATCACCTTAGGAGGAGCCACACAGCTCCATATCCGCCTCTATACCTGCTGATAACTTGGCAAAGTTGTATCCGTAAAGGGACACAAGAATTTATAAGTACTCTTCACTGTGTAATGGCCCTTATTCTCAAATTTCCAACACCAATCATCTTTTACCGATCGTCTACCTAATGGTATTGCCAAAATCCATTCACAATCATGGCTAGAGAAAAGTGAGCGAATTAAATCAAGATTCCATGAAGCATCTTCCAACAAATCCGCAACCAAGAAAACATTTGA
>JANZLX010000009.1:16264998-16282346 GCA_025531955.1 Erythroxylum orinocense
GCTTTAATCCATAGATCTAAGCATTGGAGTGGAGGTTTACCTTTTTATACCACCCAAATGGCTTGAATCTCCTTCCTCTTCTTGCTACAAAAGTTGAAAAAGCTTGGAAGGAGCTTCCATGGAGGTGTTGTCGTGAATGAGGGAGAAAGAAGAAGCCAAAGTGTTTTGTCTTATGTGCATTTGGCTTCTTATATAAGCCTCTTTTCCACTTAATTACAAAATTGCCATTCTTGTTCTGGTTCTTTAAAACCTTCCCGAATAACTTCCTGTGACCACTGAAAAATGTCATACATCATTAATTTGATGTCACTAAAATTATTATTCACTACTCTAATTTTAATGACACCAGTCTCAAATACTAATTTATTTCAGTGTACGGGTAAACTAGATATCGGGTGTTACAAATACATATCAGAGAATGAATCTTTCATACTATTTCCCTAATAAACAGTCATATAACGGACATTTTTGTAATAGTAAAAGGCCTACTATACCTTCATGCATATATGGAAACAATGCCCATATATGCCACAAAGATAGCACACACCCTATAGGTTGTGTCACGATCTATCAATATCCTTATCCAATTTGAAAGATTGGCTATTTGTGTTGGTAGGTCTGAAAATGTATGATTTTGTTGCCAACCAAGATATCATATAGAAAAGTGCTAAATTATACGTAGATAAAGGATAAAATAAAAATTATGATTAACAAAATAATAATTATATAGTTCCTAAATGGCTAAAAAAACTTTACTTACTAAGTCTATCTGTAAGCATAAAGTTAATTATAGCAAGGGATTAAAATTGGAGTAAATCGAGAGTATTGATCCTACAGGGATTATACCATTATTTTTATTAATCCTTGCCAAAGAAAGAAAATAAAAGAAATAAGATCCTATGAAAAATAATTAAATTATGAAACTAATTTGTTTAACCGAGGGAGGTTCCAATCAATATTTTGATGATAATAATACATAAATTTATCGTTTTGACGAAAAGTAATAAAAGAAAAAAAATAAAGCCATAAGCTAAAAAAAAATAGTCTATGAAGTTGATAAAAAAAAGTTAAAGCTTGCAACCATCAAGGTGAAGATCAAGTTAAGAATAAAAGAAAATAAAGTAATATCAAGGTCATTTTATATTTTGTATTATTTATTATAATCTCACTTTGTTAGTTTGGTAATCTCAAAGGCTCATCATACGTAAACATTTCATCTTACTTCATTGTATAAGTCTTTTCACTCATCAAGAGGTGTTAAAGCCTTGGTATTTAAGAGAAAATCCTCTTTATCTTTTAACCACTCTTTAGGAAAAATTTTGGAAAGTGTTTAAAAGAAAATTGCAATAAAAAAAATTAAGTTTGAGGATTTAAAGTTGTTAAAATCATGTTTTTGGGGGGATTGATTGACATATATGGGTTAATGATTAACCATATGGATTAAAAATGTTAAAATTGATTTACTGAGAGTGTGCACTAACATCCATTAATATATTGGTTGATCAATATGTCATATTGGTTAACAATTATGTTTAATGGCCAACAAATGTCTCCACGATTAATGAATTTACGCATTTAATGAAAATCAGTCAACCAGTATGCTATATTGTTCTATTAATGCTCTATAACTAGTCATTGTAAAGGTCAATTCTTGACTCCAACAGTTTGTAAGGTTCTGAAATCCTATAAATCCATATTTTCTCATTAATTTTTATAAAAAAAGGAAATTGGGTGTCTTATAAACACATTTTTGTGTGATTATTAAGCATTTGAGTATCATTGTCTCATATTTGTATGAGTGAGACAATTTGGAGTTATCAAAGTGATAAAGTGAGATATTTTAAGTTATAAGCTTTTTTGTGTATTATATTATTGTAGTTGGATCTGTCCTAATTGGTATTGAGGAAGGATTCCTCTTTATTAAGAAAAGATTACAACAAAGGTTGTTTGTCACCTTAAAAGAATAATTATGGTGGAATTATAAGAAAAGTCCTAGGCTATGTTTGGTTAGATGTAAGATTTTTAATGGAATGAAATAGTTTATAATGGAATGGAATGTAAATGGATGTAATATTAGAAAATTGTTGTTTGGGAGGGATGGAAGATTTCATAATATAATATAGTGAAATGTTGTTTGAAAGAAGGGTTTATAATGTTAGACTCAAAGGTGGATCGCCCACCCCAGGCGCCCCACACCCCGACCCGACAGAGTAGTGAGGGGTAAATTACGGTCTGATCCTAGCCAGCTTCTCGGAAAGGTAGCCCAGTGCTCGGTACGCATAATATTGTGAAATGTTGTTTATTAATTTACATTCCATGCTAAACCTCCCAAATTAGAGATAACTTATTTTTACTGTTTAGGATGAAATGAGACATAATGTGAAATCGTCCCCTTCCATCTTATTCCATTATAAACCCTCCTCCCAAATGATGGAATAATATTACATTCCATTCCATTTTATTAGTAACCACCCAACCAAACATAGCTTTAGGAATAGACGTAGGCAAAGGTTGTATGTCAAAATACTATAAATCAATTTGCATTCTCTCTTCCTTATCCTCTTTAAATTATTATTTAATTGTTTGGTTAATTTATCTTAGGTAAATTTTTTATTCTTACCTATGTTGATTATCGTTAAATTTTGTTCATTAGTTAGAAATTTTAACTAAATTTTATAAAAACTCAATTCACTCCCCTCTTCAGTGTCATTAGGAACTAACAAGTGGTATCATTACAGGTCTACTAGTTTAGCATTTAAAATAAAATCATATAGCAAAGATCATAATGCTAGTATAACTCCCTTTTTAAGGATGAATTTTTCTTAATAGCCAAAATTCTTAACCTATGAGAAATGGTTTCAAAATGGTCCTTTTATATCTAGAAAATTATAGATAACTAAAAGTCCCCAAATTAAAGGAAGAACGGAAACCTTAAAATAAGAGATTAATTTCCTTGAATAGTATAGTTGTACATATCTTATTTTGTGCGTTAGGAAGAAATGAATTTAATATGTCTCTATTTGTAAAACAATTCGTCAAATTTTCTTACTTTGAAAATGAAACATGAGGGAACAAAATAAGTAAAGGAGAGAAAAGTGAGCATGCTAACACATCAATATGAATTGTTTTAAATAAAGTATGACGAAGGCACATCTAACATATACACTAAATTTCTTGATATTATTAATGCTTCCAAAGGTCTTGGAAAGGCCAATATTAATGTTGAAATGGTAAAGAAAGTTGCTTAGGACACCTTGAAAGACAAGTAAAGTGGAAACCACATAAGAAACCAAGGATCTAACAACATTACCATTGGAGCAACTTATTGGAACTCCCCTCACATACAAAATGAGGCTCTAAGAGACACAAGAAGAGACAATGATTACAAAAAAAAAGGCTTAGCATTCAAAATACTAATGGAGGAATTAAGTGAAGAAGAGACACCTACAAATGGAAACGATGATGAAGAGGAATAATTTCTCCTAAATAAATTACTTTATAGAAGGTAAGGGTGATTCAAAAAATAAATTCTCTAACATTATGTGTTTTAAATGTAGAAACTGGACCATAATAATTCATAACATCATCTACTCAAAGATAATGAAAATTGTGAAGAAAAATATAAGAAGGAGAAGAAGGACAAAAATAAGAAAAAAGAACTTAAAGCCTCAATATAGGATGACACAATGGAATCTCCACATAAGCATTTGGAAGGAGTGGTAGCTTACATATGTTTTTATGGCTATAAATAATAATCTAACTCTAATTCGTGTGATACGAACTTGACAAGTGATGAACCAATTGAAAGTTTAGAAATCAAGAGTAAGAAAAGAAAGAAATTATCTTCCAAAATCAAGGAAGTTAAAAAAAACAATTAGACGCAAGTATAAATGAGAATAAAAAGGTGAAAAGTGAGTTGCATACCATTAAAGCATCTAAAAATGTAATTATTGATGATAAGACACAGTAAAGCATGAAAATGAGACGTCAAAAAAGGAGATCAATGTTCTCAAATATTCATTATCCAAATTCACTAAAATGAGTGAAAAATTAGAAGAAAAAAAAAAGCTAAGAATTTTAATAATAAGCATGGAATAAGATACAACCATAAAAAGTGAAAGTCAATTCTTAAACCACATTTGTAAAGTGAAAATATTTGCATAACAATTAACCATTGCCTAATGTGACAAATTACTATGGAGCATCCACATTTAAGCATATATATGTACATCCCACTTTCATCAGGACTTATTTTAAGAGCAAGCATTATACTTTCATGTATAGCTCATAATCTAGGCATAGAGTTCAATAGTCTCAAGGTAGGAATAGGCATAACTTCTATGATAACATAGACCTTTAAATAATATGCATCAAGTTTTCATTCATAATAGGTATCATGTATATAGTAATGGTAGCTCATCAAAATACCGTAGGAGAACAACAACACCATTAATATCCAAAGGAAGATACCTCATTATGCATATGCAGATAAAGGTCTAAACAATTCACTTATATATCATCATCACTCATATAACATGGTATGTCATTTTTGTGGTAAGTATAGAGATATATTCTATTTTTCGAAACAAGGAATGGCAAGGAAGTATGAGTTAAAAAGAAAAGGAAGCTTAACAATCAAGGAAATAATCTCATTTAGATACCTAAAACACACTAATTACCTTATTTGGTAGGGCTCTTAGAAAAGAAAGAGCAATGGTGTATAGTAGAGAAGATATTTATTGAATTTGGTATTATTTTTAAAGAGTTTATACTTTTTATCATAATGAATTTAACCTTCTTTTATCCAAGAAAATAATGTTTGATGTAAAGAAATTAGTTATTAAAAAGAACAAGAATGAGCACCAAAGACTCTTTAAAATAGACAATTATTAAACAAAGTGAGGGTGATAAGAAGGATGAGATGATTCTAATAAATTAAAAATCATGAAAATCATCATCCTAATCATATCATAAATATTGTTTAACAAGAGGCAATTGTTAGTTCATGCTTCTATTTATCAATTTGAGTATAAATCCTTAGTTTTGGAAGTTTGGGTTTACACTAGCAATGAGGAACTAAACATTTTTTAGTATATTATGGGCCTTAGACTTAGAGATTATGTAAAAAAAAAGATATTAAATTAAAAATTATTGATGTACTAGACCAATTGGGTAATAGTTTGAGTCAAACAATGAATAAGATTATTAGGAGAGAATTATGTGCAATTCTATATGATTAAAATCTCTTTTAATGTTTATGATAGTTCTTGATTGATATTCACATGACTTATTAAGTGTTTTGATATTTTAATTTGAGTATAAAAGTTATTTCTCAAGTTATCAGGTTCATTAGTCAACCAGTAGCTTAGCGTGGTTGGTTAATGTCCTAAAAATTGCCTACTTTTACCTTTCCAGTAAGTTTGTAAGGAGTTTGATCACTCCTATGGTTAACCATATATACAAACTGATAAAATGATGTCTTCAAGTAGTCGACCAATGTCCCTTTTTCTAAGAAACTTCACTTTTCAATGAGTTTGTAAATAGATCAATTGTATATACTGGTTGATCACACCGATATTAAATATTTTTTTCTTCTTAATATTGAATTATGACTTATGCATGAATTAAAGGTGAGATGATCCTTATCTTATAGATAGTTATTTGTGAAAATAATTTTATTATTGTTCTCTAATATCATAAATACTTTGACATCATAAAAAAGGGATAAACTACTGAACCAAGGGAGCTTCAAATAGATGTTTTGATGATAAAATATATAATTACTATAAATAAGTTTATTATTTTAATGAAAAGCAATATAAGGATAAAATCAAGTCATAAACTCAAAAGGATAGTTTATAAAGTTAATAAAGAGAAGTTGAAGTTTACAATCGTTGAACTGAAGATTAAGTCAGGAATAAAACAAGATCAAGGATATCAAGGTCATTTTATGTTTTGTATTATTTATTGTAATCACACTATGTTAATTTTTGTAATCTGAAAGACTCACCATGCATAAACATTTTATCTTACTTTATTGAATGAGTCTTTTCACTCATCAGGAAATGTTAAAGCTTTTATTTTTCAGAGAAAAGCCTTTTAATCTTTCAAACAATCTTTATGGAACATTTTGAGATGTGTTTAAATTATAATTATATTAAATAAATTATTTTTGAGCATTTGAAGTTGTTAAATCATGTTTTTGCGAGGATTAGTCGACCTATATAGGTTAATAGCGTACCAATATACGTTAAAGTTATCAAAATTGATAAACTAAGAGTGTGAAGTAAAGTTGGTTAATATATTACTTGACCAATGTGCCATATTGCTCGAATATGCCTAGTGGTTGATTAATGTATCAATGGTTAGTGAAACTATGCATTTAGTGTATACTAGTCAATAAATATGTTACACTGGTCGACTAGTGCTCTACAACTAGTCATTATAATAGCTAGTTCTTGACTCCATCGGCTAGTAGAGGTCTTTCTCATTGGTTTTTGATCAAAAAGCATATAGATGTCTCATACACGCATTTATTAAAATAATAAAGTGAGATATTTTGAGTTATAAGCTTTAGTTGGGAATTATATTATTACAATCGGTTGTGTTTCAATGATATTAAGGTTGTTCTTCATCTTGCCAAGAAAAGATTATACAAAGGTTGTTCTTCATCTTGAAAGAAGAATTGTAGTGTAATTCTAAAAAGAGTATTGGAAGTGGATGTAGGTAAGGGTTATTTGTTGAACCATTATAAATCAGTTCATGTCCTCTATTCCTTATTCTCTTTAAATTATTATTCAATTATTTGATTAATTTATGTTAAGTAATTTCTTATTCTTATATTTATTGATGGTTGCTAAATTGAGTTTAAAGGTTAGAAAATTTTATTAAATTTTATAAACACCTATTTTGTCTCTCCATTCTTGGTGTCATTAGGGACTAAAATAAGGTAATTTTATAGAGAAGAGAAATAAAGATAATCAAATGTTAGAATTTTCGGGTTCACGCATATAGAATATTAGTTATTGTGCAAGATTGATTATTAAGGTTAAAATAATAATTAACATAATGAATCTATGCCCTTTCTCAAGGCACATAGGTTTATTTAATTAGGTAACCACCACTTTCTGATATGCAATTTAAACGAATCAAACTCATCAAGCCTAAATAATTAATTTATTTATCACAATAATATAGGATATTTTTCTTCTCTAGAGCTAAAGTGTTTATTCTCTTAATGCACAAATCATATTTCACCTCTTTGTCCTTCGTACACTCCTTAAGATTAAATCTATGATGGTCAATCACATACTAACTAACTAAGAATAAAGAGAATAAATTTAACTAACAGATAAATAAATCATGTATTAATAATTTAAGAATCTATCCCAAGTTATATCACCATCCCAAAATAAGATTTTAACTACTAACATAATGATAACAAAGCTAAAACAACGCAACCTTAACATAAAAGAGAGAAAGAAAAGAAAAAAACTACAAAGTTGTCATTAACCTCCTCTAATCTTGCTCCAAATCCATTCTTCATACGAATAAATCCTAAAACTAAAATTTTAGTGATAAAGGATGTTGTTTGCAATCCTTAAATTCTCATACAAAGAAAGTACCTATAATTTACATAAAAGAGTTCTAAGGTAATTAAACTTGTAATTTCATGCATCCCTGAAGTAATTATTATAAGAGTTAGTAATTACTGAGCTTCCATATTGGTTCTAATTTTCTCTAAAACTTTTTAGATGCGATATGACAATTCCAACATTAATTCCACTTTATGTTTGATGTTGTTTTTATTCTAGATGAAAAAAGCGACCAACACAGGCCAAACAAGGACTTGTGTTGGTTTTATATTTGACAACCCAAATTTTTTCCAAAATTTAACATCGTTGACATAGATTCAGTCTCTTATGTTTTTCATAAAAAATTTTTCATTCAAGTTAGCTTTAAGATGACTCCAAAATTACCTTTATCGGATAACTATAGAGAAATTTACACTCAAATATATGATCTCTTCTTGAAATCATTACCTATAACAAAATAAACCAAATATAGGAAAAATATCATATAATTTCATATAAAATATGCTAAAACATAAACAACTTAGCCCCTCTAATCATGCAAAATATGAAACAATTAATTACTCCATAAATTGTCTTAACGTGCTACGGACATGCACTTAACTTTCAAAGTAAGTATTCATAGCCTTACTTCTTTGTGACATTGACATTCTCGCTCAAAAATATCCCGTAATATATGTTAGAGCCCACCTCATATGTTCATCAAATATAGGCTTAACCCATGAATTATTTCCCATGTTAAACTCTATAACTATTTCATTCTATTTTTGTCACAAATTCCTTCATAACCAAGCAATATAGACTAACTGAATACTTTACATTGATAAATGGAGAAAACAATTATTTATGACATAAGTGATATGAGACGTGATTATATCACTAAATTAAAAAAATAATGTTCAACTATTTGTATCTGTCCAACAAACATTCATTAGCTTTCCTTCTTTATTACTATCAAATTCATATAAAAACACCTACTATCTTTCTCTTTTATTCTAATACATATCTTATATACCACTTTCACGTCTCCTTCTAACCTCACTCTACCTAACCTATATATCTATATGATTAAGATAATCATATCTAATTGTAGCTACAATACTAGATTGTATGTTTATGCATGATTTAATTCCATAATCTTTTCCAATTTATGTCTTACTTAGCTATCCACAACTTGATATTGCCTCACAAACCTCACTTTTTTTTAAAATCAATTCACGGTTATACACATCTTCAAATTTAATTATACTCTATAAGATCTTGTTTGGTAATTAATAATAAAGAGCTAGAAATGTAAATGCAATATTTATTCCCTAACTTTTGATTCTTTGAATAACCTTTATTTACAGTTTAGAGTTTTAACAAAATAATGGAATGAATATTTTTTGAATCATTTGGCACGTTTATCCACAATATGTCAATTAAAATTTCGTCTATTACCTATCGAAGTAGCTTTATAATTTCTAATAATTTTAAATCTTAGATGGCAATTAATAATAAAAAATAAAAACATTTCCTTCAAATTTATATTAGTATTATTTGTAATTAGGCTTGTATAGTATTGATTCGTAATTATTATTATTATAATAACTCGCAACTAATATGTAATGAAAATCCTTGCCCCAACCATCCCGAGATGCTGCTTTATGGCCAACAAACTTTTTAGAACAGTTTGATATTTGCTGATAAGACAAATCCTTAATTATTAGGAACATTTTGTCCAATTTTTTTTTTAGCTGAAGCGGAACATAAGCACAGATTTTGCTGCTGAGGAACAGATCCAGGGCTAAAGGCTGTCGGCTTGTTTCTGTCGATCAAAGGCTTTATGGAGAGGAGAGGAGACACTTTTGGGCCAATACAGTGCAGCCATGACATATATGATAAAACTTAACCCAATTCCAACTAATATTTGCCTTTTTTTTTCATAATCATTCATTTATCCTCGTTTAGCCTTTTATTGGCATGACAAAAAAAACTCAGAGAAGCAGAAGATGACCATGGCTTCCATCTTTAAAGACAATCTTAATTTTGTTGACTTAGTTCGACAGGTATATTGATCATTTGAAAATAATCCCTCTTTTAATTAAAAATAGAATATCGTATAATTAAATCTCTCAAATTTTGCGTGTAAGTGAATGTTATTTAGACTAAGTTTAGTGGAAGCAAACTTTTATTAGAAAATCATGTGAGATCTTTTTTTCTCCCTGGTGGTCTGTTTCTTCCTGTGTTTTTAAACTCGGACCGGATCGACCGATCCGATCGGTCCGATCGGTGACCGGTCGGTAGTTCGGTTCGGGTTATACCTCAAAACCGGTCTTAAATTGGACCAGTATGAACCGGTCAATTGACCAGTTTTTGACCGGTCCAACCGGTCCGACCACTGGTCCAATTAATTTTATTTTTTATTTTTTTATTTTTTATTTTTTATTTTTAATATTATATATAATTAAATATAATTATTGTATAATTATTACGTCACACCGGTTCGACCGGTGGTTGAACCGATCGAATCGATGAAATCGATAACCAATAAAGCCACCGATTCAATGACCGATTCGGTTTTGAGAACATTGGTTTCTACTAACCGTAATTTTTGACAAGGCACCAATGACTGAGACTCTACTAATTTAGATAAATACGAAGGATTATAAATCATTCATAAATAAAAGGGTACAAATTTACATGTGTATATACGTACAAACTTAATGAAAAAGCAACTTGATGATAATATATAGAAGTAAGTAGTTCCGATGACTTCCAAAACAAAACTGCCAACTGTCATAACGGTAGATAATTTATAACAAACATAAAATCGGGACCGTTCAATTCAATCCAATCATTTTCTAACTAGTAATAGGATGGCAGAGGAGGCCATCTCTGCCGTGTTGTGATTGTGTTAAAATTACCAAAATGCAAAAGCGGTGGATAGGCTTAGGTCCCCCTCTCTGGCCTCCTTTGAAGTTCATACTTCAGATAGATAGCAAGTTTGGAGTGGGTCACCACTCCCAAAACAATTTCTTCCCATTTTTTAATTAATTATAATTTAATGTACTTAATATCAATAACTAATGCTGGAAAAAAAAGTGAAAACTAAATAGGAAAAGTACATAAAGATACTATGAAGTGTAGTAGAAAAAGACAACAACAACATGCGAAATTCCAATAAAGGAGAGGGAAGAACATGTAAGAAAGCGACAATATCATGGGATTTTCGGTCATTTCAGTAGCCGAAGAACCTATCTTTCCAGCACGTGGCAGTTAAGAAAATCAGATCCGTTAAATACAGACAGCAGTTTATAAGCTTATACTTAGCCCTCCGTGACTTGAAAAAACAACCATCTCACTCTTCATTTGATCTATTCCTTTCTTTTGTTTTTTTTTCCACGAGGTTTACTAAATTTTAGTTACGAGAAGGTATTTTTAAACCATACACACCCAAATTAATCTCCCCTCAATCGAGCCGGGTTGGTTCGAAGGCATCTTTGTTATTTATTTACTGACTTTGGCTCGCTGCTAGTCGTCGTCAATTCAACCCATCGTATCCAATATCCATGAAACCTCTGCTCTCTCTTTCCCCTTCAAAGTAAGAATCTTTTTTACCTTCTAGGTGCCCTTTCTTCATATATTTTCTCCTCTTTCGTTTCTCTGTTTTTAGTTTATTGTTGTATTGTTCTTTCTACGAAGAAAAACAGGAGTTATGTCAAACAAGTTGACAATCGAGGGGTAATCGATGCATCGTAACCATGAATACCCATTTTCTCAGGTTTTGCCTTCTACAGGTGTTTTAACGTTCAAGTCTTTTTGCGGAGGTTGGTAACTATATAACTTCCATTGATCCACTTGACTCGTCAACTCTTTCTGGACTTACTTACCTCGTTTATTTTCTGGTTTACTGTACGTTTCGCACCGATAAAATTTTTGTCTTATCAATAGCATGTTCGTTTCTTTCACATGAATGCTTATTCTGTGGATGTGCTTTTGTTTCGCTTTCAGTATGAAGAACTGCATAAATTTTGGGTTTGTTTGATTTGACGTTTCCGTTACTTACTTGTCTGAGGTAGGATCGATGAATGAACACGTGGTTTATCTATCTTTTTGTGTATTTCAGGCGTTGATAACGATATTGGTGTGATGGTTTTATCTTATTATTCATCTTTTGATTTTTTTTTCTTCCTGTTATGCATTTTAGTCCTTGTTTCTAAAACAATGTCAATGTGATTGGTCTTTGTTATCATAGAGCTAATTGTTAAACAAATCACTATGTTTCTTATGTTTAACTGATAAATTCTTTCTGTTTTAATTATTATTTCATGATCGACACTATAAAAATGAGCGAATAGTTTGGTGGATAAACTCATTTAGTTTTGATGCTCAGCTGAAGTTTAAGGTTCAGTTTTCTTGTGTTGGCTAAATAGTTAGGATTATGCTCCGAGTCTGGGGTGATTGTTAATGGTCAAGGTCTTGGTCCTCTGTGGCATTCTTAGCAGTAAATAGCAAGGCATTGTTGCATTTTATTTATCTTCACCCTCGATTGTTGTTTTCAATTGCATTGTTTTCTGATATAAATGTGCTGCCACACAATCAAATTCTGACCATTAAGCATGGTTTACCAGTTCAATACTAACAGATTAAGCAGGGTAATCCACCTCTTATTTCTTCTTATAGGTGCTAGCAGAAAGATTCGATCAATTTTCAATAAGTACTTTTAAGTTTCCGATTTTTGGGGAAAGAACAGACATATGCATCTAAGAATTACATTAAGTCTCTATATTTTTCATATATATTTGCAGTTCAGGGTCATGTTTTACTTTTGCTTCATCAACCCAGAATCACTTTCATGCGTAGAAAAGTATTTGCATTTTTTCTTTTGTACCATTTGACCCTAGACATTTGATTGGATTATTGTTGAAATTGAAAGTATATATCCTAATGCTTAGTCATGTGTTGCTCACTTGACTAATTGTACTAAAGTGTGGTGAATGCCATTATATTTTAAGCTAAAGAATCTTCTTACATTCTGCCTTAGTTTGTTTCCAGCGGCATTTTCATCAGATCGAGTGTATTATTTGGACAGCAACATGGAAGACATTCAAGATGGAAACAGGGACCAATCACTCTCTCCAAATTCCTCTAAAATAGGGGATATTGGATACCCACAGCTTCCTCGTGTTGGAGATCAGTACCAGGCAAACATCCCTGGCGTAACTGCAGAATGTGATCATTTACAGCTTAAAAGGATGCCAAAAAATTCAGAAGTCATGACTGATATTCATTGCTCTTTTATAGTGGGATTACCTATTCCACTTATGTGGTCAAAAGCTGAAGTTGGAAACATCAATGAGACTGTTGAATGTGCTAGCAGTGAAGAGAGCCAGATTACTTACAAAAATGAACATGGAGAATTTAAAATTCATCCTTGGGATATGTCATCGGGCCATGGAAAGGATTTAGGGGAGTCCAACCATCGACTGGGGGCTGCAAGCAACAGAATGGAGGTTGACTTGATCTTGTCCTATAAACCCAAAACAGAACTGGTTAAGGTAGAGAGTGAAACCTGTCTTGTTCCTGGCATTGCAAGTGAATCTTGGACAGATGTTGAACGGGATAGTTTTCTCCTTGGCTTGTACATTTTTGGCAAGAATCTTATCTTGGTGAATAGATTTGTTGAGGGTAAAGGGATGGGGGACATACTGGCATTCTATTATGGTCAGTTCTACCGTTCTGATGAATATCATAGATGGACAGAGTTTCGGAAGCTAAGGAACAGACGCAATATACAGGGACAAAAGATATTTTCAGGATGGAGGCAACAAGAGTTATTAACACGCTTACTCTCTCGTGTTTCACAAGGTTGTCACCATGTTTTGCTAGAGGTATCTTTCTTCTTTCTCATTCTAACAGAAGAAAGAATTGCGTACCAGTTGTCTCGTGTCTTATGATACGTTGTTAACTAAACTCAGCAAACTGCTATACAACAGGATTATTGCTAGATCATGTACACGATGAATTTAATCTTGTTTTTCTGTGATGACCCTTCATTTTTTTTGTCCTTTCAAATGCAAATAACACTTCGAATGTCCTGCGGCTCTAAACTTAGCAAGAGTACAAATTTCTAGTTATTGTTCACTGATGTTCATTGTCATAAACTTAATTGAGTTACAAATCTATCAAGAATCCTTATAAGATGTGAACCACATAGCCTAGAAAATGAAGGGCTATAGTATGATGATTAGAGGTTTATACCCAAAGAAATGATCAAGATGATAGGATATGAGAGGTTTTTCTAGCTCTGGTATCACTTCTAAAGCCACAATATCAATGTAACTGTTCATTTTATCTTCTAATAATCTGTGTATGAATTTGTACTTTTAACGTAGAGAGAAACAATGTTTTGGGTAGAATGCTTACTTCTTTTTAATTTTAGTTGCTGCCCTTGCCTGAGCTCATAGAAATCATATTATTTTGTCTTGTTCACTGGTTATGGATCCCATAATTGCTTCTTCCTATTTCCCATGGTTATGCTGCATGAAAGTTCAGTTTTTCAAGATTTTGGTGCCGTATTATTTTAAAATTTAGACACTTTAAAGCCCTATATAATTTTATTTGCTCCTCCTTGATACTCATTCCCAACTCTTATTTCTCCTGATACTGATTTTTCTAATAATAGAACTGATAAGACAGTAGGAATTTGTCATATTCTTTCGGTAGAAAACTATGTCTTGTTATATTCCTTCGGTAGAAAACTATATCTTTCTCCTAGTTTTCTGCTTCTGTTCCCTTACTAATAGTGTTAGCATAATTAGACTTTTGTCTTTCCTTCAAGAAGAAATAAGGAACCATTAAGAAGTCTGGAAATTTGGGATTAACATTGGGCCATTGGAGTTGTAGGTCTTGTGGCTGTACTCTGCAGCTATTTCTGCCATTGGCAGTAACAACCACACTGCTCTTACTTGCTTGAAATATTATGTGTTACAGGTTTCTAGGTCATATGGAGAGGGGAAACTTGCATTTGAAGAATATATTTTCCTGCTAAAACACACAGTTGGCCTTAGCGTGCTTGTGGAAGCCATAGGAATTGGGAAAGGGAAACAAGATCTCACTAGTGGTGCGATAGAGCCAGTCAAGCATATAGTCTCTGTTCATCCTGAAATACCTATTGGCAAAGCTTGCTCCTCTCTTTCACCTGCTGACATTATTAAGTTTTTGACCGGGAATTTTAGGTTAAGTAAAGCACGATCTAGTGATCTTTTCTGGGAAGCTGTTTGGCCTCGACTTTTAGCTCGTGGTTGGCACTCGGAACAGCCCAAGGACCAATCCATTTCTGGTTCCAAGTATTCTTTGGTTTTTCTTGTTCCTGGTGTTAAAAAATTTTCTAGGAGGAGACTGGTGAAGGGAAACCACTACTTTGATTCTGTTAGTGACGTGTTAAATAAAGTTGCTTCAGATCCAGGGCTTATTGAGCTTGAAGTTGAACAAGCTAAAGGTAGTGAAGATAAGGATGGGTACAGATGGAACCCGCCCCTAAAACAAATTCAAGATAACTTCTCAAATAAGCAACACCATTGTTACCTTCAAAAAAAAAACTTAAATTGCAATTGCAATGCACAGAAGTTCACAATTATAGATACCAGTTTGGCTTACGGAACTGAACGACCAAAGGTGAGAGAGTTGAAAAGCTTACCTGTTGGAGTTGCTAGTGCATCTTGTTCTTCATCTAGTCTTTCAAGTGAAACGGAAGAAGACATATCTGAAGAGTCACAAGGGGAAACAGTTGAAATGAACACACAAAATCATTTAGAGAATGAGATTGACAGAAAAACTATTAATGATTCATCTGGTGGTGTAAAGAGTTTTCGAAGTATCAGCCCAGGTGATTCCCTGAATCCTACCAGCACAGGAGCTGAAAATCAAGAAATTGACAGCTTTGGTCAAGCGAATGGGAAACAGCCAAGGGAGGCTATGATGTACCAATTCAGCAGGAAAGTAAATCCTGACCACCCCAAGTATTTGATCCCCCTCAGAAAGCAAGAGAGTTTTGTTGGTTGCAGCACTGAACAGTCAATCAGCATACATAAAAACGTTTGTGCAGACATTAAGCTAAAAGTAGATGAGTCTCACTATATATCAACCACACATGTATGTGAAAATATGATTTTTAGAATGTGTGCAGCTGAGAAATCGTCATCAGCTAGCCCGCTGGCAAAAGTTAGTCCAGATAGGAGTAATGAAGTGGTTGGTGAGAACTGCCAGGACAGAGATGTCCATACAAGAAAGCCTCAATCACCTAAATTGATTGACTTAAATGTTCCTCATGTTTCATTAGATTTTGGGGATGAACCTACAGTGAGAGAGATGGTTCAAAACAATGATAAGTTACCTGAAAAGAAGCCATCCTTGCTGTCTGAAATGAACTGGCAATCTGGCCCTTTGAAATTCTCTGATGCTGGGCAGCCGCCTGCTATAAATAACCGGAGACAGAGTACTAGGAACCGGCCATTGACTACAAGAGCATTGGAAGCTTTAGAATTAGGATTTCTTAATACAAAGAAGAGAAAATGTGGCAATTCACTCGAAAATAACAAAGTGACTAAGTCTTCACAGCGAGTCCAAGGACGAACTGCTACAATAGGAAAATCCGATGGTGGGGTTCAGAACGATGTTGCAGAGTCGGGAGGTGGGGAGGTTTTGGATGAATCTTATAATAACACTGACATTGTTCACGAGTCTTCGGTTAACGAATACTGATACGTCAATGTAGGCACCAAAAGTTGCTTTATTGAATCATAAGCTTCATCTCTCCTATGTTATTCCAATAGCTTGGAAATTGTCACATCAAAATTCTGCCTAACCATAATAGAAAATCACTGCAGTCTCCTTTTCAGTTCTTCAAATTAGTTGCAAACTTTCAGGAAAAGATGGCTGTGGAACATTTGTAACGTCCGCGATTGATGTGACAAAAATCAGACGAAGCCTATGGGTGCAGAGACGATATGCTTTCTAGCCTTTAACTGAGGTTTAACAAGTGGGAGTACTTAAAGAGTTGCTGGAGGCTGCTAGAGGTGTTACTTTAGTAGCTTCATGCAGATGAAGAAAATTGTGTTTGCTACAAAATCCAATAGCACCATGTACTACCTTTCATGTAACAAATATAGTTTATCATCTGTGATTCTTGAAAATTAAGGTGTAATAAATATGGGATTCATATGTTCTCCAATTGTATGGCAATGCAGTTCCAGTTTTCGGCATCCAAGGCCAGCCAAAGTGGTTTACAGGATAAAGGTAAGAGAAGCTAAGTAGTACTACAACGAATCATTGACTAGCAGTAATTAGACCTGGCAAAACGGGCAGGTCACCTGTTTATTCGCCCGTATCCGCCCTAACAGTCCGGGTATGGGTTGGTATGTTTTTTTACTCGATTCATATTTACCCGTACCCGACTCACTCGTTGATTTTGCGGGTGGGTCGGGTCCAACCTGTACCTGCAAAATTATTTAAAAATAAATAAATATATATATATGTAAGTTATTAGGCACACAAAATTATTTAAAAAAATTGAAATAAAGAAAGAAAACATAATAGTTATTAAACACCCAAAAATTGTTTAAAAGAACTGAAAAATAAAAAAATATATATATAAGATATTAAATACCCTTAAAATTATTTTTAAAAAACTAAAAAAATATAAATATAAAAATCTCAAATAAAGATGTTATATTTGTAAGTTACTACTCATTATACTTTTTCAATTTTTATATA
>JANZLX010000009.1:16282446-16321847 GCA_025531955.1 Erythroxylum orinocense
AATTAATTAAAATATATTTAATTAATTATAATATCTTAATTAATTTAATTTATTGTAATTAACTAATTAATTAATTAATTAGATTTTAATTAATCATGTAACTAATTAGATTTTAATTAATTAATTAGATTTTATATTGATTAATTATTTTAATTAATTAATTAATTAATTATATTTTGTAATTATTTTAATTAATTAATTAGCTTTTATATTAATTAATTAAAGTTATTAATTAATTATATTTTAATTAAATATATTTAATTAAAAAATTAAAAAATTAGTGTTAGGAGGAATCAATCTCATTCCTCCCATAGATGGAGGGTATAGACCATTAACTAAAACTTGGGTATGAAAAAACTATTCAATCAATTATAATAACTAACTAATCATTATCATTCTTTCCATTCTCATGGATTCATTCCCATACCCCTTAACCGAGCATCCCTAATAGAGAGGTTTTCTTCCACGACAATGAATATCCGCTTATGGGCATTGAATGGTATATGGAACTTTGTAACATAGGACAAACTGGATTCTAATGCATTCATGCTCCTGTCATGGGCTAATGCTCTTAATGGGTTTGTTCAAACTATGCATTATTCACAATAGGTCTTATTATTATTTAGTCTGTGTTGAGTGTTCTGAGTGACCATAATTCTTCAAAGCTTGGAAGCGATGTTATTATATAAATACTTCATATATTGTTCAATATAGTTATCTTTGCTTTACTGGCCTTATAATTTCTGTTCTTTTCTTGGTATATTGAAAATTATAATTCTTTCTTTTTTTGTATTTCTAGACCAAAAAGCTTAAATATTTACGATAGTTTTATACTTTTAAATTTTTAAATTTTTTATAATTTAAAAAAAAATATCACCTCCTTATCATTAAGAATGACAATGTCTTGAATTAAGTTCATCATCAATTCTATTGGACAAAACCCTCTTTATAATTGCTTAGAGTTAAGATTGATTATTAAAATTTGAGTACCAAAAATTGAAGTTATTTTAATTTATCTATTAAAACAATATTATTTTAATTTTAAATTTCTTAAATTTATAAATAAAATTTACAGACGGTTAAATCAAAAAGATGTTTTGAAAAAGGAATTCATACTATCAAATCTTTGGAATCAAAATTTGGGTTGATCTTAAAACTTAATCCAATGACTTCATGGAGGATCAAATTGAAATTGTTGTTCATACTTACCTTTGGATTAAATTCTTTATGACATCTAATGCTAAACTAAATTGCAAAATAAGAAAATACTTTCACCTTTTCTTATCCCACTAAATTACAAGGCTCGGTGATAATTTCTTTTATCTTCATCTCTGGAAAGAGGGTTACAAGTAGTACTACAAATTTCGTGTCCTGAATTCAGAGTGTATTGACTGAAACAACACAACGGACTTGGGTGTTACTGTCAAATTCATGGTGGAAAAAGTCCAGTTAGCAACCAAAAGACCAATTACTTGACAAAGGAGTACAGCATGTACCTATTTGTTTGTCTCCAATCCAGTAAAGGCCAAGTATAAGACATTCTGTTGAGGCATTGCCGTCCGCAACCGACGTGTGAAACAATGATTGAAGTTATTGGGAATCCATGAAAGTCTTCCTGGAAGCTGTTCAGGCAGAATTCTTGGCTGGACCGAGTTCACTGCCTCAAAAAATGTGTGTTTACAATGATATCAGTACGGAACTGGCAATGGGTTTAATCCAAATCTATTATCTCTCGTTCCCTAGAAATAGATTACTTGTTTTTATTATCTATTCTTGTAAGTATCCATCAGACTCATAAAAATAAATAATTGTTCGTAAAATAGAACTATGTTCTGAAAATTTTTCTTTAGTTCAATCTGATACAGCCATTGACGTGACAGGGACATCAGGTCCTGTGGGAAATTTAACGGACACAGAAACAAAACTGGAGCACTGTTATACTTTTGACTTTTGAGCATTCTGTAGATGCATTAAACTGCACAGAGCCTATGGTTGTAGAGCATGTAATGATATGGTCAAAGGATCGTCATGTGCCGTAACATTCTTGATACATTTGCAGTACGAAGGACTAGTGTACCACAGCTTTTGACACCGCCAAAAAAAGAAAAAAAAAAGAATTTAAAACCAGTCATTTATTTTTATATAGTTTAAACTTCGATATTTTTTAAATTTTTGCTAAATTTTCGAATTTAACTTCTAGACCAAATGGACTTGTTCAACATCAAAATAGAGCATCAACCTGGGTCTCAGGTGGATGTGTGTGCCTTGCCTTACGTAAGGTAAGGTTGGAAAAGACTAAACCGAAACATAAAAAAGAGAACATGAGAAAGCAGAAATTGACGAATAAATTAGAGAAGCAGTTGATGATGAGTCTGGAGTTCAATTATTATTTATTATTACCATCTTCCACGTATAGAGATAATAAGTGGTATATATTGCAGGAAAATTATCTAATCTTGTTTTCTTCTTCCTACCCAATATATATAAAAAAAACCGGAGAATAAATGTTTTGTAAATATATTTACACATTAAAATGCGAAAAATATAAATTAAGATTAGGGTGCATTAACCATCAAGAGCCTAAGGTCTTAAGATTTTCATACATCAAAGTCAAAACTTTAGGAGCAAGGCTACCACATTAGCACGTTGAGTGCGACTGAAACTGCTAGCTAGGAAGCTGGGATTAGACAATAATTAATTATTGAATACCATAATTATAGGTTGATTAACACGGTGGGACCATATGTGAAATGAACCGAGGCTTTTGATTAATTAGTCGTGAAAGAAACAAAAAAATTAACGAATGCCGTGCTTAGAAAACAACAATGCTAAATTGACAAAGTTCACACTTGATTCATATATAAAATGAAAAGGTTAAACTAGCTAGCATCTTCTGCATTTTCACTTCCTTTTCTTACTCCAAACATGTCTATATCTACAAGAATACAATTTCCAATCTGTTGTTTTCCCGATCCAAACATCATTTTCATCGCGATTGATTATTGAAAACACGCTTACAGGTCGTAATTAAGGAATATAATTAAACTTATATCCGTCCTTTTGTATATGTTCTCTATCCCTAGGGTTCTTGCTTGTGTCAAATAGTGAAAATTCTTATACAATTAACAAATGGTTTCAGCAGCTATAACAGCATCGTCATGCGGCTGCCTAGTTTGTACTTCTATTTCGGTTTTATCATAATATGAAGTCAAAGAAGGCAGCAACCATACATCTGTTGTCATCTTGCTGGTTTCATAGATTACACCGATACTGAATTCCTCTTCGACAATAACTAAGTTGGAAAATTGTCGGGATCAATTTGGAGCACCTGGTATGCCAAACTGTCTGAAGAAATTACCTTGTCCCTCCATATTCTAGTTCCTGTCTATTCATTGTTTCCATTTTATAGCCTCTCCTCAGATGTTACCCTTTTTCTTACATCTTAAATTTAATTATACTGTCTAAAATCAGTGGAAATGGTAACCATTAATTTAATTTGCAAATGGACATGGCTGTATTCACAAGAAAACAAAGTATCAAATATCCATACCAAAGGGCGATCACATACTGTTCATTGATGAAACTGGAAACAAAAACTAGCAAAAAATCAACACCGCTCGTGAAAATATAAGCTTATTTTTGTTTTTGACATTTATAAAGTTTACATCTGAAATCACTTATTTATTTATATTTTTATAGTCAAATCTCTCAATTCAAAATTATCTAATTTAATTTAGATATTATGGTTTATAATTACATCCGATTTTGCTTGGATGATATATTTGGATTTTTAAATTTAAGTCAAACCATGTAGTAATTTTGTTAAGTATCTTGTTGAACTTCTATCAATTAATTTCTTGTTTCAACAACCAGTTAACTTCATTCTCTTGTCTAGATGACTTAAAACTCGTTCTCATTAAGTTGAATATTACTAGAAGATTGAATAAATCTCCGAATTTTAGTCCCCATTTCACTATCACCATGTTCCAAATGATCATGATATATTCCCTCTCTAACACTCACTGATGAAACAACTTGAACGATTGTAAATTTACAGTATACAATTATTTCGAAGATGGTGGATTTATCACTTCTTTGACAATTTCAAGTAGCAAAGTGATAGGTTAATCTAATCAGGAGACAATCAACTTTAACACCACATAAACCTTAAACCTTTTAACGTAATAATCTAATCAGGAGACAATCAACTTTAACACCACATAAACCTTAAACCTTTTAACGTAAGTTCCTTGTAGTACTTAATGACAAGCTCTTGATTAATATTGGTGCCTAATATTAGGATATAAACCAAACTCCACTCAAGAATACATTCATCTCGAGAACTGTTATAAGATGTTGGGAGACAGTAATACAACTCTCTAAAAGATCAACCAAACATTGACAACAAAAGTACTCTTCAACTTCACCAACAAATCAGTATGAGAATAATACAATTAACGATAAAACAAACGCCAAGATTTACGTGAAAACCTTATAGTGTAGAGGGGAAAAAATTATGGTCCACACCGACAAGTAAATCCATAAACTCAACAAGTATTTACACAAGTTGATCTCTTACCTCACAACAAGAAGTTACCTCACAAAGTTTTAGAATTGAAACCAAATTTGATATAACAATCAACAAACACTCAAATCATTCTAAAAAATAATAAAAAAATGATGAGAATATAACACTACTTGCCTTCTCTATGTTTTTCTTCACTTTTGAACGTTATAGCGATACTTTACATATTTTTCTCTTTTATATCACAAAATGCATTTTTCTAGTCGTACATGGTTGTGTAAGTAACCATGTGGCTTCAGCACCGCTTCACTCGCAAATGTACACAATCACAAAGAGATACACAGTTGTATATGTCATGACATGGACATATATATGCCTTCGCTCTTCACATCCTTTTTCACACAGTTCTAGAGACTTACACAATTGATCCATATGGGTGTGTAAGTCTAGACACGGGTGTGTGTGTTTACGCAATTGTTATACATGACTGTGTAAGTAAAGACATGGGCACGTAGTACCTTACACAATCATGTCTCTCTAGAGGAGAGCTTTATTCAACTTGTCTTATACTTGTTCATCATCCCTAAGAACCATAAAGGCATCTACGATTACCGAAAGCCTCAAAATAGGACCAAACACTCAACAATCTCCCCCTATAACCCCTTTAAGGGGAAGGCACGTTATTCTCCATCATCTACTTGAGATACATCCCAATAAGCTTACTATATAGCTTATGTTTGATTCTGGGAACAACTTTAGTTAACATATCAACACCATTCATGTATGTATGAATCTTCTTGAGACAACTCATCTCTTCCTTTATAGTTGCGAGTTAAAGATATTTTCCTTCACAAGATGTAACCTCTTGCACATTCTTAGGATCTCTCTCAATAGTGATTAATAGTTATTTTGAACTTAGATACCTTATAGAAGGCTTTTTCTCCCTTGTCATCCTTCAAAGCTATATATCACTAATTGTTGTATCTATTTACTCCCCATACTCATTATCCTTTACAACTTCATCTTCAACATTATCAAGATATGGTTCATATAGCTCATCATTGACATGTGTTCACACACTTCATCTCGTTCACTTGTAGGCTACTTAATAGTGAAAGAAATAGGGCGAAGAATTAACGATCCTATATGATGAGTTACAGTGTGATGACTTATCTCTTCTTAACAGATCAACACCTCTCTCGTGCTCTTGAAATACCACATGCCTGCTGCTAACCATATTTTGCTTCTCTAGGTCATAAAGTCTAAAGTCAAATTGATCACCACCATATCAAACAAAAATGCAAGGTATGGTCTTTGAGTCAAGCTTCTTTCTCTGATCCTTAGGAACTTGTCTAAATACTTTGCAACTAAAAACTCTCAAATGATGATATATGAAATCTTTACTAATCCACACTCTCTTAGGAATCTTAAAATCCATAGAACTGAAGGAGCTTAATTAATCAAGTGAACAAAAGTTCAAATTGCTTCACCTCAAAATGTCTTTGGCAACATAGACGTTCTGAGCATGTAATGAACCTTCTTCGTAATTATTTTGTTCATCCTCTCGACAACATTGTTATGCTATGGAGTCTCTAGTTATGTATTTTCTTGTCTAATGCCATACGATATACAATAATCAAACACCTTGGAAGTATACTCACTTCTATTATATGTTCTCAGGCACTTCAGCTTCCTCTCAACTTCCCTTTCTACGATGACATGAAACTTCTGGAAAGTTTCAAACACTTAACTTTTTGAGTTCAAAATGTACACCCAAGTCTTCTTCCATGCATCATCAGTAAATGAAACAAAATATTTGTTACCTCCTAGTGACTTCTCCTCAATAGAACCAAAAACATCTAATTGCACCAACTCTAATATCTTCGAATTCCCTATATATCTTCTCTTGAAAGAGACTTTATGTTGCTTTCTAGCCAAACAATGATCATAAAGATTAGTCGACAATGAATTCTTAACTAAGATGAGGCATTTACCAGCTAGCAACTTTAATCCCTTCTCACTTATATGTCCTAATTGTCAATGTCACAAATTTGGAGAAGTTCCTCTTCACTACCACCACACACCTTTAAGTGTGTCTTGTACAATAAGCAACATTGCTCTCCTCGAGTAACAATCATTGCTCCTTTGGAAAATTTTGACTTTCTATGACCAAAAGTGTGCTAAAATCCTTCTTGATCTACCATATTAATCGATAATATATTTAGCCTTAGATCGGGGATATGTCGTACATTTCTCAAGGTCAGTAAGCAGCCAAAGTTTTTCTAAACTCGAATATCACCCATACTGATAATCTTGATGAAACTTTGATTTTTCATCTTTACACTCCCAAAGTCTTCACTCTTGTAGTTTAAGAAGCACTCCACCTTTGGAACTTAATAATAAGAAGCCCTTATGTCAATCAACCATTAAGAACTAGAATTACTAGCAAGAAAGCTTTCATTTGTTGCTCAAACTAGGTACACCTTATCATTCGTACTAGAAATTGTTGTAGTTGTATTTTTATCATCTTCATCATTTTGATGATCTTGCTTTTTCTGGTCCATCTTACACTTATAATGAAACCTCTTAACATGCCCTAGATTATCACAACAGTAACATGTCTTTACGTCTTTTTTATCTTAGGACTTTGAAAATTTCTTAAATTTGCAATGACCTTAGGACCCGTACTCTTATTCCTTCGCTTGCTTTTTTTTCATAAAAGCTTGCACGTTGTCAACTTCCATCTCCTTGCTTCTGTTTTCTTTATTGAACATACTCTCTTTAATTACATCTAAAGAGAGCATAACTTTAGGAGTTTAGTTATTAATCATCAATACTAGCATTTCCTAGCTATCTGATAATGAACTCAATAGGAACAAGACTTCAAGCTCATCATTAAGAATGATCTTCATTATAGTAAGCTTGTTGATTATATCTTGGAAATCAATTAAATGCTTTGACACAGATTTCGTAGCTTTTAAGTTCAAGTTCATAAGCCTTTTAAGCAGGGAGCCTTGTTATGGGAATTTTCCCTTTTATACAGACCTTCTAGCTTATTTCATATCTTAAAAGGATCCATTTTAAGACACACGATTGAATATTGATATCAATCCATTGTCTAATAGTGCTTAAAGTTTTCCGCTTCATTTTTTCCCATTCTCTATCTAACATCTTTCCAATTTCTGAAGAAACATCATTATTCACACATTTGTCCACATCAATAAGATTAAAGAGATCCTTGCAGTACATAAGGTCGTCCATTATAGGACTCCAAATCTAGTAATTTGATAACATCAACTTGACCATAAAATTGTTTCTACCTTCCATCACAATGGGTCTGGTAGCACTTATTGGGAAACAATAACGCAACTCTCTAAAAGATCAACCAATTATAAAAAATTACTCTTCAACTTGTATCAACAAATCAATATGAGAATATATAAGAAACTTAACAATAAAATAAACACTAAGATTTATATGAAAAGCCCTCTAGTGTAGAGGGAAAAAATCATGAGCCAAACCAACAAGCAAATCCATTAAACTCAATAAGGATACCAAATTTGATCTCTCACCTACAACAACAAGTTATCTCACAAAGTTTCAGGATTGAAACCAAAATTGATGTAATAATCAACAAACACTCAAACTAATTCCAAAAATAATAAAAGGATGAGAATACAATACTACTTGCCCTCTCTTTGTTTTTCCTCACTTTTAGACGTTATGATCACACTCTCATACCAAGCATATATATTTTACTCTTTTATATCATAAAATAGGTTTTTTTGGATTGTACTTTGTCATATACATGACCGTGTAAGTGACCATGTGTCTTCAGCACCACCTTACTCGCAGATGAACACTATCACAAAAAGATACGCATTCATCACATACAACTGTATATGTCATGGCACAGGCGTGTACATGACCGTATATGTTTTAGCTCTTTATGTCCTTCACATAGTTTTGGAGACTTACACGGTTGATCTATACAGTTGTGTAAGTTTAGACACAAATGTGTGTCACCCTACATAGGCATGTGTGATTACATAGTTGCTATACACGACTGTGTAAGTAAGGACACAAGCATCTAGCACCATACACGGTTGTGTCTCTCCCGAAAAGAGCTTTATCTAACTTGTCTTTACTTATTCATCATCCCATAAATTGAAAAGGAGTCTACCATCACCAAAAGTCTCAAAATAAAGTTGAAAACTTAACATAAGAATTGCATAGATATTGCTTGCAAAATATTTAGATGAAGATACATACCTATTGTATAATAGTAAAGATAAATATAAGAATGTGTAATAATTAGAAAAAAATAAAACATACGACTATTGTTAGTTTAATTTATTTATAAATATTTATACATCTTCTTATTACAAATATCAAAAAATTAATTTAAGCATTCAAGGATAGAGATTGTGAGGATCTAATTTTATAAGTTTTAAGTTATAAATTAATATTTGTTTTGTAATTTATAGTTAGTAAGTATTTGTATTGTAACTCTTAATTTTACTCATAATAATATTTTTCATATTTCATTCAATCTTAATTGAGTTATAATCATACCATATCTACTTAATTATTTCAATAAGTGGTATTAAAGGTTAATTATAGTGTAGATACTTATCATTTTTTATATGGTTGCCATTATTATTAGATCCTCCACATCATAAAATAAACCAGATATTATCCACCATTTAAAAGTACTAAGTACTATTTACATATACAATTAATATTTACATAAAATAATGAAAGTTCTCTAAGGTCAAAGCAATCAAAGATGGAAGTAATGGCAACTAAATTTAATTTGGAGAAATTTAGCAAGAATGATTTATTGTTAAGGATGTTGAAGATGAAAACTATCCTCATATATGATAATTTTTTTGTAACCATTAGTAGAAGGCTAAAAAACCTTATAGATACGTAAAGTGGAATGAAAAGAACATGAATATTGTTGTAAATCTTCATTTAGATTTAACTGTTAAGTTTTACCAACCATAGAAGAGAAGAAAAATAATAAAAGAGATATTATATCATATCTTTGGATATCAGAATTCACTTTCATGACTGAGCATATTAATAATTTGATTACTCTATATTCTTAGGTTACATCATTAGGATATAGAATAGAGTCAAATGAATATACCTAATTTCTATTTCAAAAACTACCTAATTTATATGAAAAACTCATTATCACTTATCCAATAATCATCTTATAGTTGTCTTAGTCTTTTATGATGTTCTAGTTGTAGTTCTAGAGGAAGAAAGTAGACATAAGAATGAGTAAGATAGATGGTTTAGTTGACATCAAGTCAAAACCTTGATAGTGATAAGAAGGAGATTAATGAAATATGGACTAAGTAGGGGCCAAAATCGTAGTAGAACTACAACTAGAACATCATAAAAGACTAAGACAACTATAAGAAAAATAATAACAATCAAATGGAGCGAGATTATGCAAAAATGTTGGTGAAAAGATATGCTAAAAAAGAATTTACTTCAATAAATATTTTCTCTTGTAGTTTATCATGAGCCTTAGATACAACAAACTTTATTTAGATTCTTAAAAATATTTTAAGAGGATTATTGATAATGATTTTATTATCTTATTGTTTTATGTATATGTTATATTAGTTGAAATCTCCAACAAAGATCATATAAAGGATTTAAAATCACAGTTGTATAGCAAAATTAAAATGAATAACTAAAGACTAGTAACCAAGATTCTAAGGATGCAAATTCATTAAGACAAAAATAAAATGTAGATTTGGATTTATCAGAAAAACTACCTAAAGAAGGTTCTGTAATGCTTTAGTATGTAAAATTGTAAGCCAATTTCTATCCCTTTTCCTATTAATTTTAAGTTCTCCTTTAGTGTGAACCCTATTAATGAAGATGAGAGCATAGAGATGTCTTAAGTATCATATATATAAATAGTATTTTTACAATACTGAATATTACATATACAGCAAGAGGTTAGTTGTTATATAACAAATCCTAATAAAAAGCATTACAATGCTCTAAATGCTCTAAATGCTCTAAATGTTAAAGTATTAGATTTTATTATGAAGGAATATGTTAACTTTGATTATTTAAGTGATCTTGATAAAAGAAATTTTACCACACATTAAATGTTAACCTTATTAGCAGGGTTGTAAGTTGGCTTTTAAAGTTATAACTGGTTATGGCTATATCAACAAAGCAAAATATATGGCCACATATAAGTAAAGAAATGGTATGGTTGAAACTAGTTTTGAAAGAATTTGAACACAATAATAAAAGGTTCCATTTTTTTTATACTTATATTGTCTTGTATCTAATCAAGAATCTAGACTTTCATTCAAAAGCCAAACACATGTCTATTCAATTTCAATTTATTCATAAGAAAATGGGGAAAATTATGGATATATAAAAAGTGCACACCAAAGAGAATATACCTCTTCACAAAGCAATATAGAAAAACCAATTTACGAAATTTATTATGCTATTAAAGTCCCCATCTAGTTTGATATACTGGTACTTTTTTTTCAATATCACACTTTTCTCACAAACATATAATATGTCCCTTTAACTCAAACAAAGCACAAACCATAACTAATTATAATTCATCTACTCTATTATTCAATCAGATTATAAACTTTTTAACCACATAACTAGATTCCTCTAATTGCTCATATGGCACAATCAAGTTCAAGCAATCCTCATCATCTCTGATCTTATAGGATGCATCGATGGTACTATTCCCTCCTCAACTATGGATTCTTCATCTTTAGAATTTGTTAAATGGAAAAAACTTGATAGGCTTGTATATTGCTTCATCATTGCTTCTTTGTTTGGCTCCACTACTTGCCTAACACTTGGCCATCATATTGTCTGAGAACTTTGGATTGACCTTAATAATCACTTCATGCAAATACCAGGTCTTAATGCTCCATACTTTAATGACTACTTCATACCCGGAAGAAAAGATTCACCTCCGTCTTTGACTATCTCTTCCTTATCTCAATTACCACTAATGAACTTGTTGCTATTGATGACAACATTTTTGAAGAGAATGTTGTCCTCTTTACTCTGAACGATATACCTCTTAAATATGAACCCTTTATGACAATTGTTGAACAAAGGGAGATTCCCATCACTTTCACCGAGCTTCGAGCAAAATTGCTCCTTCACGAACAATGTCTCCTTGCATACCACTTCCTAACACCACTTAACGTAGCTCTCATAAAGCAATACATATTTCCTCTTATCTTTAATCATATATAAATCAATTGTACCTCTTTACAAAGTAATATAGAGAAATAAACAATTTCAATTTTCAAAATTTATCAATTTTAAGCATCAAGAAGCAATATCATGAATCCAAATGCAGAACTTGTGAGGATTCAATTTTATAAATTTAAGTCACAAGTTAATATTTATATCTTGTAATTAGTTCATGAGTATTTGTATTATGACTCTCAAATTTAATCAGAATAATAACATGTATCTCTGCATTATTTCTCCAACTGAAAAGATATGTTCTATATGCTTAATGTAAAGCCCGTAACCTTAAAACCAAAAATCCATTACCTAAACCCATCTCAAACTCAAGAGAAGAAATAAAACCTGACCTAGACCATGACCATAAACTTAAAATAAATAGGTTTTATTTCAATTTACTTCTTCTTTTTGTCCCCAAAATCGACGACAGTTTCTGTTCTTCCAAGTTTTCTATAGTTTTCTTCATATACTTATCATTCTTTGGGTTTTGTGGTGATTTTGCAAGGTAAGAGACTACATTTGTGTTTTATTTTTAATAGAATGTGTAAAAGAATTTTTATATATTGAGATAATGGATGAAAACATGGTTAGAAAGGAGATTAAAAAACTGAAAAATTTTCTGGAAAGCTAGAATTTGAGAGGATGGCAACGTGGAATGGAGGAGAAGAAAAGAAGAGAAAAGAAACAAACAGTTTAACGACAAATCTGAAATTTTGGAAGAGTTAGGGTAGTTTAATAAATTAGAAAAATTTTAAAGTTTATTATTATTATTTAGTTTAATTATTTTATTATTATTTAGGTGTTGGATATAAATCTGAAGGAACACAGGATTAACTAGGAATTTAGAGTTTTGCAAATTTTAGGTAAAGGAGTTAATTAGAATGTACCTTATTTTGTGTTTTCATGTGAAAATTTGATTTTTAGGATTTTTGTATGAATATGAGAAAGTAAAGTATCTTATTATATGAATTTTGCATAAATAGTGAAAAATGCAAATTGTGTGGTAGACGATATTTAAATATGTTCTATTTTATGAAACTTTGCGTAAAAATAAATATATTATGTTTATTGTGTGAATTTATGGAAATATAATGCCTTTTCGTATGCATTTTTGTGAAATTTTTAATAAATGTGATTTTGTCCGAGTTAGATGACTTGAAAATATTGTGTTATATAAAATCTATGTGATTTGTGATCTATCTAAATTTATTGTGAATTATCGATGAGAATATGATTATTATGCGAATTTTGGTTGTATGGAAATTTGTAAATGATGTGTGGTGAATTTTGTGATGAGTTATTGAATAATGTAACTATGCAATGATGAAAGAAAATGATATGACATGATGATGTTGAATTTATGGATTATCAAGATAATAAAATGAAATTGTGGCTTGCCTAAGTAGATTTATATATGATGGTCTTGATATTTATACGATAAGATTGAGATTGATTATTAGACACATGTCTAGATATTCCAGGAGTGGGGATATCCTTAGTGATTTATTTTAGTATTCCAAGAGTGGAGATACCCAGGATACTTCCAAAAGTGGGAAGTGCCCTGTATGATTTATTTAATAAGACCCGGTATTCTAGGAATAGGAATGCCCAGGATATTTCCAAGAGTGGGAAGTGTCCTGCATGGTTTGTTTGCCGACAAACCATTAGATATAAGTCTACTAGGTTAAGCGAGGCCTTAAAAGATTAAGAAAAGAATTAAATAAAAATTTTAGGATAGAAGCATGGATTAAGAATAATAAATAAGCTTAATAAATGCGAAATTGTGATATGAATTGCGATGCGATGCCATGTATGTTTCTTTTGAATTTGTATGTATTGTGTATTGCATGATAGGTACATTCTAGTTACCCCTTATTCACTTGGAAGCTCATTTCTTGCCCTTTTTTTATCACAAGAACAAATCTTAGATTTTGAAGTAGGTTGGAGTGTTGCATTAAATGGTATCAGAGCGGGTCTACGTTCCTAGGGTAAGGAGGTGTACTAATTATGAAGTCATTTATTTTGTAGGATGGCATCCAATAATGTGACTGCTGGCCAATAAGAGGATAGGGAAGAGTCTGGTAATTCTGTACATGTCCCGAATTTAGTAAAACAGGCAGATGTTAGGGTAGATCAAGTGCAAGTGGAAGTAAATCAGGGTCCTACGGGAGTGGGGGATGTTGGGGCAGATCAAGTGCAAGTGAAAGCAGATCAGGGTCCTATGGGAGTGGGGGTAGAATCGACTGTGCCAACTGGTGGGGATCATATAGCTGAGATACCGCCCCAATCTATACAAGTTATTCAAGCAGTACTATAAGCCCAGGCTTGGGCCTAGTTCCAAGCCCAAGTGCAGATTCAGACTATTGCATAGACTCAAGCACCACCACCACCACCAACTACAGTAGTGCCTGAGATTGATCGCAGTTTTGAAAGGCTTAGAGAATTGGGGGCTACGGAGTTTAAACGTATTACATACCCTGAGGAGGCAGAAATGTGGTGGGAACAGACTGAGGAAGTTTTAGATAGATTGAAATGTAGTTTGGAGAATCATATTCAGTTCATGACATTATTATTTCAGGGGCCTGCACAGATTTGGTGGCGATCAATTTAGTGACTTGGGATGAGTTTGGAAGAGAATTTGATGACAAAAAATGGCCACCAATTTACAGAGATCGCAAGAGGATGGAATTTATGAATTTGAAACAAACTGAAGAGATGTCTGTTGCTAATTATGAGGTGCGGTTTGCTACATTATAAAGGTATGCACCTGAGGCTGTGGTAACACCAAGGGATCGGTGTTATCGTTTCGAACAGGGATTATGCACAAAGATCAAATTAGGGCTTGGACCATCAACTATAGATTTCAAAAAGCTGTTAGATACTACGCTTAGAGTGGAGGAAGTCTTAAACGAAGAGAAGAGGATTTAGGAGATGAAGAGATAGCAAACTGATTATAGAGGGGAGTCAAGTCAGCTTACTAAGAGGACATCAGGCTATTCAGGTTCAACTAGAAGAAACAATTATCAAAAGGGTGGTTCAACATTTAGAGGAGGCAGTTCTAACTTTAACTTTAGCAAATCTGAGGGTTTCGGAAGAGGGTTTGGAAGTTACAGTTCTTTTAGCTCGCCATCTGTTAGGTCTGGCAGGGGACCAAATCAGAGCACTGGGGGATCTTTTGGAAGAGGAGGTAATTCAGGTCATGGCTGTCAGACTTGTGGGAGGTACCATTCAGGGCCTTGTTGGGGACCTAGTGAGGATAACAGGGTGTGCTTTGTATGCAGAGGCAGAGGGCATTTCAAAAAAGATTGCCCTTCTTTGAGAGATGTAGGGGCCATGACTGGAGGTTTTACTCAAGGATAGAGTAGTGCTGGAGATAATGGTAGAGGTAGAGGTTGAGGTTGAGGTGCTGGTAGTAGGGGATATGGAGCTACATACAACATTACAAGGACATCATCAGCTCCTTCTCAAACTCAAACCAAAGTTTATGAGATGACTAGGGAAGAAGCCTCAATATTTAACGACGTGATATTAGGTATGATTTCTTTACATGATGCTTTGGCTTATGTTTTGATAGACACAGGTCTACTTATTCTTATATTAAGTCAGAATTTGCCTCTAGAGTTCTAGGAGAGGTTAGTCCCCTAGGGTACGATTTGAGAGTTTAATTACCAAATAGAGAAAGTGTAATAGTAAATTATATGAGGAGAGCAATTCCTGTGAGAATTGGAGAGTTGGAATTACATGCAAGCTTGGTTGTGATGGATCTGAGGGAGTTTGGTGTGATATTGGGTATAGATTGGTTAACCCAACATAAGGCAGTGGCATATTGCTACACTAAAGAAGTAATGATGGAGTGTTATGGGAGTTCAAAGGTAGTGTTTGTGGGAGAACGGAGAGTACTCCCTACTTGTGTTGTTTCTGCAGTAATAGCTAGGAAACTAATTCTGGAGGGATAGTAGATACAAGGGATACAAGCCTTGAGTGGACGAAGATACCAATGGTAAGAGATTTTTCAAAAGAGTTTCTTAATGATTTTCTAAGTTTGCCACCTCTTAGAGAGGTAGATTTCACTACTGAAACCTTACCTAGGGTTGCTCTTATATCTATTGCACACTATAGGATGGCATCTGTGGAGTTGCAGGAGCTTAATGTTACTTGGAAAAGATTTTATTAGGCGTAGTACTTCACCGTGGGGAGTTTCAGTTTTATTTGTAAAGAAGAAGGATGGCAGCATGAGGTTATGTATTGATTACCGACAATTAAACCAGGTGAAAGTGAAGAACAAATACCCCTTAACTAGGATTGATGATTTGCTAGATCAGTTAAGAGGAGCAGCAATATTTTCAATTTTTGATTTAAGATCAGCGTATTGGCAATTGAGGATAGCTAATCATGATGTACCTAAAACTGCTTTTCGAATATGGTATGGCCATTACAAGTTTCTAGTGATGCCATTTGGACTCACAACTGCTCCAGCTACCTTTATGGCGGTGATGAATAGAACTTTTTAAGAGTATCTAGATCAGTTTGTGATTGTGTTCATATATGATATATTAGTATATTCCAAAGATTGAGAGGACCATGAAAACCATTTGAGAATAGTATTGCAGATTCTGAAGGAGAAGCAATTATATGCTAAATTAAGTAAGTGTGAGTTCTGGGTTGATCAGGTAGTGTTCTTAGGATATGTTGTGTCCAAAGAGGGTGTGAAACCAAATTTGAAAAAGGTGAAGGCAATGAGTGGTGGAGGTTTTGAAGTATATACAGACGCCTCAGGATTGGGATTGGGGTGTGTGTTGATGCAGAACAGGAAGGTAATAGCTTATGCCTCCCATCAGTTGAGGACCCATGAGCTAAATTATCCCACCTTTGATTTAGAGTTAACCGTTATAGTGCAAGCTTTGAAAATCTGGAGACATTATTTGTATGGAGAGACTTTTTGGGTTCTTACAGATCATAAAAGCTTGAAGTACATACTGACTCAGAAAGAGTTGAATTTGAGGCAAAGGAGATGGATAGAATTGTTAAAAGATTATGATTGCACCATTAACTATTAACCCGAAAAAGTGAATGTAGTGGCAGATGCTTTAAGCAGAAAGAACTTTGTTGTGTTAGCTAATCTGGGTGGAAGTAATATGACACCACTAGTGGAGATCAGAGCCTTGGACGTCAAGTTAGAGGTTGACAATGTACATGGATTGATGGATACCTTACAAATTCAAATTGATTTATGTGATAGGATTGGTGAAGCACAGACTCGGGATCCATACTTGTAAAGGATGTTAGAGAAGATAAAACAGGGCAAGAAACCTAATTTTTCAATGAAACCAGATGGAATGATGGTGATAGGGACTCGAGTATGTGTGCCAAATGTTGGCAGTATGTGAGAAAAGATACTAAGAAAGGCTCATTGTGCTCCTTATGCCATGCATCTTGGTACAACCAAGATATATCGAAATCTGAGACCTCATTATTAGTGACCAACCATGAAAAAAGAAGTGGCAGAGTTTGTAGCTAAATGTCTGACTTGTTAACAGGTTAAAGTTAAGCATTAGGCTCCATCAGGCAAGTTAAAACCTTTGTTGATACCATCATGGAAGTGGGAGAGGATTACTATAAATTTTGTAGTAGCTTTACCTAGAACTCGACGCAGACATGATTCAGTTTGGGTCATTGTAGATAGATTGACCAAGTTTGCACATTTCTTACCAATCCAGCAGACAAATTCATCAGATAAATTAGCTAGATTATATGTGGATGAGATAGTAAGGTTGCATGGAGTACCTGTATCTATAGTTTCATATCAAGAACCTTAGTTTACATCTTGATTTGGGCTAGTTTTTAGATAGCCTTAGGTACTAAATTGAATTTGAGTACAACTTTTCACCATTAGATTGATAGAAAATTGGAGCGCATCATTCAGACTTTGGAGGATATGATGAGAGCCTGTGTATTAAATTTTGAAGGTGATTGGGATTTATACTTACTTTTGATAGAGTTTGCTTATAATAATAGTTATCACTCTAGCATTGAAATGATACCTTTTGAAACGTTGTATGGGAGGCGGTGTAGAGATCCAGTATGCTGGGATGTTGAGGGTGCTGGAATATTAGAGGGACCAAAATTGATTTAGGAGATTGTAGAAAAGATCGAAGTGGTGAAGAAGTTCTTGAAAGATGCTCAAGATAAACAGAAAAGTTATGTAGATTGACATAGATGGGAGATGGAGTATGAAGTAGGTGATAGAGTGTTCTTGAGAGTATCATCCTGAAGAGGTATAGTGAGGTTTGGAAGGAAAGGAAAGTTGAGTCTGAGGTATATTGGGCCTTACGAGATTGTTCAGTGTGTTGGTCCATTAGCTTATAAGCTGGCCTTGCCCCCAGAGTTATCTCAAATACATGATGTATTTCATGTGTCTATGATGGGACGGTATCGATCAGATTCGAGCCATGTTATACTTGAACTAGAGATTGAAGTAGCTACAAACTTGACCTATAAAGAAGAACCAATTAAGATTTTGGAGAGAGAGATTAGACAATTGAGGAGGAGGCAAATACCTATAGTGCAAGTTTTATGCAGTCATCATCGATCCTTGAGGGAAGCGACGTGGGAAGTGGAAGAGGATATGCAACATCAATACCTATATCTTTTTAAAGATTCAGGTATCTAGCTAGATTTTAAGGACGAAATTCTTTTAAAGGAGAATAACTGTAAAACCCGTAACCTTAAAACCAAAAATCCATTACTTAAACCCATCTCAAACCCAAGAGAAGATATAAAACCTAACCCGGGCCATAACCTTAAACTTAAAATAAATAGGTTTTATTTAAGTTTACTTCTTCCCTCTATCCCCAAAACTGACGATAGTTTTTGATCTTCCAAGTTTTCTGCAATGTTCTTTATGTACTTATCATTCTTTGGGTTTTGTGGTGATTTTGAGATTATTTTTATTTTGTTAAGTTTAATTATTTTATTATTATTTAGGTGTTGGCGATAAATCTGAAGGACACAAGATTAACTGGGAATTTGGACTTATGCAAAGTTTAGGTAAGAGAATTAATTAGTGGCTTGCCTAGGTAAATTTATATTTGATGGTTTTGATATTTATACGATAAGATTGAGATTGATTATTAGACACGTGTCGGGATATTCTAGGAGTGGGAATATCCTTGGTGATTTATGTTACTATTCCAAGAGTGAGGATACCCAGGATACTTCCAAGAGTCTAAAGTGTCCTGTATCATTTATTTAATGAGACTCGATATTCCAGGAGCGGGAATGCTCAGGATATTTCTACGAGTGGGAAGTGTCCTACGTGGTCTATTTTCCAGCAGACCATTACATATAAGTATACTAGGGTTAAGCGAGACCCTAAAAGATTAAGAAAAAAATTAAATAAAAATTTTAGGATAGAAGCATGGAATAAGAATAATAAATAAGCTTAATAAATGTGAAATTGTGATATGAATTGTGATGTGATGCCATGTATGTTTCTTTTGAATTTATATGCATTGTGTATTGCATGACGGGTACATTCTAGTTATCTCTTATTGAGTTGGCAGCTCATTCCTTACCCATTGTATATATTTTTTTCCATAAGAACAAATATTAGTTAGATTTTGAAGCCGGTTTGAGCACAATACTTGATGATTTCAGTACCAACTTTTTGGATAAGTGATTACTTTAAAATCAATAGAAAATCATATGCATAAAAAATAGAATAAGATCTTGTTGTTCATCAAATTAAAAGGAAGATGAAAATAAAAATAAAAATAAAGATAATTTAATTTAATCTGTGTCGATCCTAATTTTAATTTTAATTTTAAAGTTTGATGATTACTTAATTCCTAAGGTCCTTGTACAGTTTTAATCAAATTGTGAGTACGACAAGCTGCTTGTAAAGAAAGTATAATTTCCCTGACTGAATCTATACGGACATCGAAACCATCAAAAAGGTAAATATTGACGTATTCGTAAGTACTATAGTATGTAGATATAGTCGTGGTAACCCACCAAGCATAGACAAACCTTTTCATGTGGTTAATATATGACGATAAAAGTAGCTGTACTGGCACTGGGTAGTATTAAAATGTACCTAGAAAACAAAGCAGCAATATTCTTTCTAGTTGTATTTTAAAAGAATGAAACTGACCCTCTTGGTTACCTTCGATTCTTTAGATCACGTAGGGAACAATAATCTTCTTTCATATTCTTAGGTTTTCTCGATTAATTGTCAATGGACATTTGATTCCTTGTGAAAGAGAGGCATCATCGGCAGCAAATTAAAATGAAATACTCCATTAATAGTCTACCTGATAACGCACACACTTTAAAGTAATTGCAGTGAAATCAAACTTTTCTTCCATGCATGCAGAGGCAAGAAACATGATGTTTCCATTGCCAGAAGAGAAATGATTGAGGGATTTATCTGTTCTTGTTTTTCATTGTTGATAGAATCATATAGTTCCTTAAATTGTTTCTTCCACCTCGATAGATGATTTAGGAAAACACAAAGAAAGTTCAATCAGGTCGGACAGTATATTCTCAAAAGCTTACTGCTGGAGGTTGGAAAAAAACAAATAATAGGGTAATCAACTTCACAACTTACAAAAAAATAAATTTATGTGTAAAACTATCTTTTTTTTTGCGATACTTTCATCTCCTGAATATATTACTAATGAAAAATAATTAATTATTGAATTTTCTGCAAAACAACATTAAGGTATGGTACTGTATCACTTGAGTATTAAATGATATATTAGGGCATAAATCATACTTGTTATTTGCGAGTTTAGATCTTCTCTTTAATTTTATAGCGTCCAATTCTATTTAATGTTCAAAATGATGTCGTTTTAATTATTGAACAAAGTTAGATATTATAAAATTAAACAGATAATCGTCACTCGTTATTTGCACAGCACGAGCAATTTATTATTGTCTTACTTTTTTTTTTCTTTTAGAAAATCTATTACTATCTTACTTTTGAATTCTGATTTGGTCGTTTATGAGCTCTATGGGATATTGACAATTGTGTCTATCTATGATAAGATTGGCATTTACTTTTATATAGTTTTAGTTATGAACAGCATAATTACTTAGCTTTTGGGTCATGTTACAGTCACTTTAGAACTAGAACATTATGCAATATGTACAAAGTATTATGTACGAATTTTTTTTAACTTCAATTAAGGTCTAATCATTTCACTCTTTTTTTTTTAATTCCTCATTTATATTATTTAGTTTGACAAACTATCACAAACCTCATTTGCCTTTTTTAGGTTTTCTTTTTTCAAGAGGGGAATCTTCGGAACGCAATGGCAATTGTTTTTATTTCATGGAAATTGAGGGGTATTTGCTGAACATCTGTCTTCCTCATCACCACTATGTATATGTACATGAAGCCAAAGAAGACCAAGTTCCAACCTGAGTGTTTTAAGCGAGAGTAGTGTATTTCTTTACAAGAAATGGAGCAATCCCTCGTCTTGTCTTCCTCATGACTTAGTGAGAGAGCAAATAATCGCGCGAGTACATACACACACATGAGCTGGACAAGAACAAGAAGTAGACGCCAGGGATTGAAAGAAACATATTGGAGTGGAAAATTACAGAGAAGATTTATAGGAGACAATCACAGGAGAGGATAGTTTTGCTAGTTTTTTACATAACTCCAAGTCAACAATTAGCATCAAATGTCAAATATCTCAGGCGACGAGGCCAGCTTCTCTTCAGGAAACACGGGAGAGGAAATTCATCAGCATCAAAACTTTCAGGGTGGGAGCTCTGGAGCTTCTACTGCTGCTAACGGCAGCGGCTCTAGTTCACAACAGCAGCAACAACAACAACCTGTTAAGAGGAAAAGAAATCTCCCAGGAACTCCAGGCAAAGTCAACCTGTGACCCTTTCTTTATTAATGTTCATTTTAGCATACACACAGTAACAGAAGTACAGAAACCATGCAAGCATATACATACTCAAAAAATATCAAAGATTGTGTCTTTATGGTGTATCATTGAATCCGTGATGCACATATGTATATATGAGATCAATGTGATAATAACAACAGAGAGATGAACTCTTATGTGGGATTTATGTATAATACTTAAAGATTGTATCCCTTTGGTTTGTCGGACCGGGATGAGGATGGACCGGAGATCTAGGTGGGAACGAAGCGGTGTGTGTAGGACAGAGTCGGGAAGAACAGGAATATGAATTGGAAGGTTCAATTATTGCTTTGAGATTACAATAATTGATAAGAACTGTTTGCTTCTCTCCACTTTTTATATACATCTCTTTATCTTTTTTTTTTTAATGATTAATTAGCTTGCTTCTCATGCAATCATGGATACAATAATAGTAATAACTCTTACTCCTGGAATATGGTTTGGCTTTGATGATTCTTCTTCTTTTGTGTGTGTGTGTGTGTGTGTGGTTTCTTGTTATGGAAATTCCCTTTCACTAACAACTGAGTTATGACTGGATCAGATCCCAGTGCTGAAGTTGTTGCATTATCACCGACAACGCTCATGGCAACTAACCGGTTTGTCTGCGAGATATGTAACAAAGGATTCCAAAGGGATCAGAATCTGCAATTGCATAGGAGAGGACATAACCTTCCATGGAAATTAAGGCAAAGAACAACAACAGAGGTGAGGAAGAGGGTGTATATATGCCCTGAGCCTACATGCGTCCACCACAACCCTTCTCGTGCTCTCGGTGATCTAACAGGTATTAAGAAGCATTTTAGCCGAAAACATGGAGAGAAGAAATGGAAATGTGACAAGTGCTCCAAGAAATATGCAGTTCAATCCGATTGGAAAGCGCATCAAAAGACTTGTGGTACCAGGGAGTACAAATGTGATTGTGGAACAATCTTCTCCAGGTAAGAAGCTTGTTTATTAAATTTTGTAGAAATTAGTATAAGCTCCAATTGACGTGGATAAAAGAATTTTTCTATATCATTAAACACATCCAAATACGAAAAACTATGATTGGCTGTTATTGCTGGACATAGAAAGGCCAGCTCTAACCTGAAACATTTACGTCATAGATACCTCACCTCGCTTTAGATTCCATACATAGCCAAGAATCAGTAGTTTTAACCAAGTTAATCTGACAATTGATATTCAGAAGAGACAGCTTCATCACCCACAGAGCCTTTTGTGACGCACTGGCAGAAGAAAACAACAAAGTGAACCAAGGACTGATGACCAACATCTCATCAAACATGCAAAACCTGATGCCGGAGCTCATATCATCAATGCCTTTAAGCAGCACCACCAACTCATCCACGGGAGTGTCTGACTTCAACAACTTCGATCCTAAGAACCCTCTCAAATCCCTTCCGCAAGACCTCGTTCCATTGCAATTCAAGTCCATGAACATGGCAGGAGGCATGTTTTCTAGCAGTTCAGGCACTCTCTTTGGTGGGCCGAGAGGCATTTCCTCAAATTCTAACCTGCAATTGAGTTCCAATGGTTCATCTGGGTTCGGTTATCTTCAAGACGGAAAAAATGGATGTCAACTCCCTGGTTTAGCTCAAATGTCAGCAACAGTTTTGCTGCAAAAAGCTGCGCAGATGGGTGCAACTGCAAGTAGCAGTATCAACTTCCCAATGATGCAAAAGAGCTTTGCTAGTAGCATGGCAGATCATGATCAGGTGACGGCCATAAGGCCGCCAACCTTTGGTGGAATTCAACAACATAACGGTTCATATGATCACTTCTCTACTCAGTCTGACCAAACAAATATGGTTGGAATAAGTCCTGGCGAATTCAACAAACAAGAAATCTCTGCCCTTTTCGACACTACAACAGGTAGCTCATCAATGAACGACAATATGGGCATGTTTGCTAGTATGTTCGCGAGCAATGACCACAACCCTGGCTTCATGAGAAACATGGAACATGAAGATAGTGGCAGTCCAAGTTTGGTTCATGGAAGAAGTAGTGCAATCCCAACAGTAAAGACTAAATTTGGTGGTGGGACTGGCGAAAGTGGTGACATGCATACTCATGATTTCTTGGGGATTGGAGGAGTTCAAAGGCACGCAAATTTGCATGAACAGCAACAACAAAGAATGGGAATGGAAGCAATGGGACCTCAGAGAATGCCAATCATGAACCATTATCAGCAAAATCTCTCACTTGGTGAAGCTGGAATAGAGAAATCTATATGGGATGTTTGAGAACCGAGGACTTTCTTTTTTTAAAAAGGCTTTCTCTTCCTTGATCCAACTGGGGTGCTGATGATCTCGAACGCCAGAAACTAGGCTTTGGAGGGAGCTTTCCAAAAGAAAGAAGCTGACGATGGGCCACTGGTTATATTGTTCATGCTGGCCCTCTCAGAATTCTTGAATAAGCTCAATGCCTTAGAGACATAGACTAGCTTTTTTGTTTGTTTGTTTTTCTCTTTTCAGTTATGTGTCTTTTTCTCAGAAAAGAAAAAAGGAATGGTACAATTGTCAGCTTTTGAATCTTTCAAGCATGCTACAACTGAGAAATGGTTTTTGATTGATTAACTACCTCTGAGACAGTTGAATTCTAAATTGCAAATGATTCAAGATAAGAGCAATACCAGACAATACGAGCTGACTCATAATTGAAGTGATGTGCTATAGGAAATTTTTAAGTAAGAATTTAAATTAAATTTATATTTTTCTTACAGTTTGGATTTTAACTCTAACATTTGACTTTTTAATAATTATTTCGATCAAATTTAAATTATATTTGAAATATTCTTACATTTTAGATATTAACTCTAACAACTTATACCTTGAAAATTAACTCTTTGTAAAAAGAGGCTGACGCGATTTTGTTTTGAGAAATTAAGTACAATTCTCGTAATTAAAGATATCTAAAACTTGGATCATTCATAATTTTAGAAAGATAATGTGTTACTCTTATATGACATAAAATTTTAACATGAAAATACAATTAAATTAAAAACTTTATTGCAAACATGAATTAGTTTAAAGACAAAAGGCTCAAATTAATGTATTTACTAAAAATAAACATTGATCAAATAAAAACTGTTTTAAAAAAAAATAAGGTACTAGGCTAAGACCTAAAGACTTAGTCCATGTGAAGTATTTTGGTAACTTACTCCCCAAACCTTAAACTTAACTAGTTCAGGTGAATACGAAGTTGAAGGTGAGCTCATTGTCGCGCATCTATTTGATGACTTTCAATTTCTATCTTCTCTTATTTCGATATACTTATTGTTTGAAGTAAATCACTTGTTAATATAAAAATCATATATAATACATAAAAAGGGGAGTTGAATTGCGTAAAATGTTTAGAGATATTAATATTAAAAATTTTCTTGAATTTCTTTGTAAATTCAGATGATCATAAAAACCATTCTCTTAAGCCGATGAGTAATGCAATCACAAAAATTAATATCTACCCTTCTAACAACAAGAAAATTAAAAGATAAGGGTTAGAGAATATACAACATGATTTTATATTGGTTCAACCTTAATCTTGGGCTATGTCCAGTTCTCAGAGTTTGTATGATATTTCACTATACTCTTCAACGTTACAAGTATTCTTTCTACACTTGCAGAGTCTCTTCAGGTCTCTCTTACAAAGTATTATTTATCTACTTTCTTAGCCTCTCCAGGATCTAGCATTTCTTTCTCTTGGAAAGATATTGTTCAAGCTTCACGTTACAAATGTATTCGCTCTCTTTTTTCACACTTGAATACATAGTTTCTCTAAGTATTGTACAATTAGATTTTTCTCTCTTGTATTGTATGTAGTTATGTACCTTTTTGTGTACGACTATAACTAGTATTTATAGCCTAAAACTTTAACTGTCTTCTTGAGAAATTTGCTTCTTGAATCTTCTAGAAATCGTTATTAGTTGAGTCCTGTAACTAACTCCAACTAACTAACTGACTGATGTTCTAAAATCTTTTTCATTTGCATCGTCTGGTACTATGCTTCTCTGGTATTGCACTTCTTCTGGTGTCACGCTTTCTTCTGTTCGTCTGGTCTATCTAAGATGCTTTGCCTTAATTAACTTTTAGGTATCGTCTTGAGTTGACCTTCTGTATCTTCTTATGTTGACTGTCTTGATCTTCTTATGTTGACCATCTTGATCTTCTTATGTTGACCGTCTTGAGTTTGAAGTATCGTCTGGGTTTGACCATATATCTCCTGGGGTTGACTATGTATCGTCTTAAGTTGACGATTTGTGTCACTTACATTTTTCTGTGCACCTAACAAACTCATCAAAACAGTTCACACACTTCTATGATTATTATTATTTGATTGTCATCAAAATTAATAGTGAAATGAAGTCTTCTTGACTTAACAATCTCTCCCTTTCTGATGATAACAAATAATCATAATATCTAGAAAATAAAATAATATTCAAACGAATAAACCAATAATGTACAATATTCTCCACTTTTCTCTTTTCTCCTCTTCTCCCCCTCTTTGTTATTAATCAAAAAGATAATTCATCTTATACACTTCAAAATTTCAGAATACATATGTTGAATATCAGTGTGGATCGTCTTGAGGTCTTGTTCAATAGAAACACGTAGAAGTTATATATCCTCATGAAGATCACCCACTGAATCACCCAGTTCATCAACCTTAGCGTGAATTTCCTCAATATTTTTTGCTATGGCTTCTTGAACTTCCTTCTGCTTGTGACCAACTTCAGTCCAATTGATGAAACGCTTCAAGAACTCCAAATTAACAATAGGATCTTGTTGTATTTCACTAAGTGGATGAAGGTGTTCAACAACAAATGGTTGTCTAGGTGAAACATCTAACTTTATGATTTTGATTGAGGGTAGTTTGAAGGTTTGTTTTCCTTATGGGAGATCAAGATCATCAGGTTTGGGTAGTTTATAAATTGGTTGCCTAAGAAGGTGTAACACATTTTTGACTGAAGGTATGAAACCTAAGGATCTGAAATGCATGATTAAATGCACAAAAGTTTCTAAATTGAAATCGATACCTTCTATTGTTATACTTCTGTACCTTCCTTTTGTCACAGTTCCAACTACCTTGAAACTTTCATCTTTGGTAGAAACTCCAAATTGACTCCCTGATGCCCTTGATATGTGATGTGATACATAAACACCAACAGGTTAAGTTGCATTACATGCATCGTCTATGTTCTTCACTACCACTTGAATCTGACCTGCTTTGAGATCATCTTCATGCCCTTCAGGAAACATCTTCTTCTTCCCTTTTTCTTTGTTTATTAAGGGGGTTGAACATCTTGGTTGTACATCTGGTACAATGATTATTGTTCTACTTATTATCGGATAGATAGTATAATGATCTTTTGAAATCTTCATTGGATATGGTTTTGACTTCTCATCACGTAGAATACCATATAGTCTTCATTCTTCATGACTAAAAAGATGTATTGTCTGATCATTTACTGGTATAGGTTTAACTTGTAACTTGACTGTCTACTTAGAAGGTTTTTTGATAATAATTAAACTTCTGTTTGGATCAGGTACCGATTCTTCTATAACTTTCATTTTCAAATCCTTTTTCTTGATTGGTTTAGAAAGATTGTAAGGTACTAAGTGGTGTTCAACTGTTTGTGCTTTCTGTGGAACATCAGATGAAGAAACCTTTTTTTGAGTAAGATTCATCTTCTTTTGTTCTTCTACCGATTTGGAAGAGAGTTGTTGTTGAGGCTTCTTCTTCTTAAATACTAACTTTCTTTTTATCTCTGTATCTCCAGATGATTGTGTTGATTAAATTTGCAGGATAGAGACAATTGATTTGGTAGGCTGCTGTTGTTGCTTTTGCTTCTCAGAATCTGCACTAAGGATCAGAACTTTTTGCTTCTTCTATTCTTGTTGTCGTAAGGTCAATAGTCTTAGTGACCTTTTTAGCTATTTGGGCTTTTCTGATTGGAGCGTCTCAGCCTTCTTCTTCAAAGACACTTGATGAGTTGATTGTTGAACCTTGCTTTCCTCCCTTTGTAGAATTGTCTTGACTTGTATTGGCACATCAGATGATTGTTCAGCCTTTTCTTCTATTGATATTTTTCCTAACGATCGAGGTTTTGTTTATATTTCAGACGGAACATGTTCACTCCTGCTTCGTCTTACTATAAGCTCCCCTTCAGACTTTGCCTTCGGTGAAGAACCTATATCCATTTCAGCTTCAATCTTGATTCCCATTTTGTGAATAATAGGGGCATTAATAACACTCTTAATATTCATCTTGACTATGTTTCCTTTATCAAGTAGAATTCCAGATTCTCTAAAGAATCTTATCAACAGTATACCGTAAGGTAAAGAGCCATAATGTTGGACCCTAAAAATGTTTCTTTAGGTTAAGAATGATTTGAAATAGTCTTGAATTTTTGGAGTTATAATTATGTCAAGGTTAGAAGGTTTGTGTTAAATGAAAGAAGGGGTAAATATGGGAAGCCAATTTTAATGAAGGGCAAAATAAGAAGAAAGATCAAATAAAAAGGGCTTGAATTAGGAGAAGAGAGGAGAGTGTCGTGAGAACCAAGGAGTGAAAAATGAAAATAGGAGAGAAAAAGAGAGGTTTTAGTGGAAAAGAAAAGAAGTGAAATCAAGTTTGTTAAGGTAAGTTAGCCATCTTTTCTTCTTGCTTTATCAAAGAAATGGGTTTTTTTTGTTGAGAATAGTTGGACGAAAAGGATGATTGAGAGAATCCAACTGATTCTAGGGTTTCTAAACTAAACCCTAAGTTTTCTAACCTAGATGGGGTATGGGTCGGTTAAATTTGAGTAAAATTTATGGTTGTTGGAATTTTGTGATTCTTGAAGTTTATGTATTTCATTGGAATGTTGTTTTAAATATAACCTTGGTTATTTTAGGAAACCAAGGGAATCCTACCCAAGAGCAAGGGGAAAGGCAAGCTTGACTTGGATTTTCACAAACTAATTAGGTGGGTAATTTATTTATGGTTTTTGTGTGATTAGGCAAATTCTTGCCTATGTATGTGTACTTGATTTCTCAAAATAGATTTTGCTTGATATTGAATTGTTGTGACTTGACTGAAAACAAAATACATGTTGCATTATGATTATGTTAAACCTCCAAAAAGGTCATGACTTTTGTATTAAATGAAAAGAAGACAAAGCATAAAGTATGAGCATATGAGAAAATGAATATGTGCTTTTGTTTGGGCGAGAGTGGAACTATTCTATTTGTCACGTGCACGTTGACAAGAGCCTTTCCCCGGCTGCCCACTTGTGGCATATGAGCTCAGAAATTGGACTCATTATGTTCATAGGGTAAACTTCGATTTCTTCATTCTATTCATAGGGTAAACTTCGATTTCTTCATTCTATTCTCATGGAACCCTCGAGCCATTTGTTGTGCATTGCATCTTTAACTTGTCATGTATGCTACATTTCAGTGTTATGTGCTATGAGTGTTAAACTAAATTGAAGAATGCTTGAATTATTGAATATAAGTATATATATATACATATGCTTGAATTTGTGGTCAATTACCAATTACTATAAATATGCTAGTCACTAAGCTATGTGGCTCACCCCACTATTCCCTCCTCAGGTGCAGAACGTGAAGCATAGCAATCCTTGCATGGCATTGGAAACTCCAAGATATTAGAAAATTTGGTAACTAAGTTCGATAAATTTTGGATAGCTTTATAAGCATGTTAAACATTGAGCATCCTCTATTTGTTGTATTTTGTGTTAAGCTTTTGTTTATAATGTTATTATGTAATTAAAGTTATGTATGGGCTTTTGTTGTTTTGGTAAATGAGTTTAGAATTAAAAAGTCCCCCAGGTGTTTGTGCACGTTTCTTTGGTAGTTGCATAATTAAAAAATCTAAGTCTTTCTTAGGTGTAGAAATTGTGTGCTAACTTCCAGCGAAAAACTGGACTAATGGAGGTGAATTTAGTTAAAGTTGTCTTCTGAAAAGTTGTAACTTGTCTTTCTAGCTTTCCAACGATATATAGTAAGAAATTTTTAGACATCAGAGTTAAAAGTCATGGTCCTTATAAGAGGAGATGCTCAAGAGCATAGATGCATAGTCTATTTTTGTAAAGATGTATCGTCTAGAAAGACGTATCATCTGTGATGACGTCATATCGTTTGTGATGATGTCATATTGTTTGTAAGGATGTATCATCCATAAAGATGTATTGTCTATAGAGACAAATCGTCTGTGATGATATCATATCATCTGTGATAACGTCATATCGTCTTAGGAGTTGCATCATCTTGAGTTGACTTTGTTTCGTCTTAAGTTGACTCTGCTTTGTTTTAAGAGTTGCATCGTCTTAGGTTGACTTTGCTTTATTTTAAATTGACTCTGCTTTGTCTTAAGAGTTGCATTGTCTTAAGTTGACTTCACTTCGTCTTAAGTTGACTCTGCTTCGTCTTAAAAGTTGCATCGTCTTAAGTTGACTTTGCTTCTTCTTAAGTTGACTCTGCTTTGTCTTAAGAGTTGCATCATCTTAAGTTGACTTTACTTTGTCTTACGTTGACTCTGCTTCGTCTTAAGAGTTACATCATCTTAAGTTGACTTTGCTTCGTCTTAAGTTGACTCTACTTCGTCTTAAGAGTTACATCGTCTTAAGTTGACTTTGCTTCGTCTTAAGTTGACTCCATTCGTCTGCTTTTTGGCTTCGTCTGCTTTTCCCATTCGTCTGTTTTTTGGCTTCATCTACTTTTCCCATTCGTCTGCTTTTTTGCTTCCTCTATAGTTGACCTTCCGCTTCTTTTATGCACTGTTCATCTTGTATCGTCTGGTTTAATTTTGGCCCTCTAGATGATAGAATCTGTCTTCAAGGTCTTCATGAAAATTGTAGATCTCAAAATCATCTTTCGAACAGTCTAGGGAATGGTTTAATCCGACATCTATAGAGAAAGTTATGGCCTTTGTCCCTAAACTAGTTCAATAGGGGTCAAAGACAAGTATTGTTTCAGTTTATGGCTCCAAATGCTGGGCTCCAGAAGCAGGATCCAGCAATACTTATGGTATCAACTTAAGCTATATTAGACAATATATCCAAATGGACAGATATGAGAAGTAAGTAGGCTAATCTACGAAGTATTGAACGATTAGGCCTTACAGAGGAAGGAGTGACCCTATGGACAAAATCTATATTGATCCTTGATAAACTTAAGGATTCACAATCAACTTAATGATCATAAAGAGGATTCTAATTGGTTTCATATTCACACTATTGTTTGTGTGGACTCCATTTGCAATAATTACTCCTCAAATCTAATTGACTGTGTGCTGACATATTACTTAGACTTCCTTTTCAATATTTTGGAAATTTCTTAAGTTCTTATTTTAAGTTAAATAAACAAAACAGGTAAGGGCCAATTTGAATATTTTTAAGTCCCCTTTACTCTTGGTATTTGAATTTTTAGACTAGACTATAGTTTAATGTCTATTCACATCTTGTAATTAAAGTTGAAATAAATACAAGATCTAGTTTTAGAGAGTGTTGTTGTAGCTATATTTAAAGAGGTAATGGTACAATGTCTCAAACATCTATTCATAAAGTTCATAGGATCTATTGTTGGAGAGATTACCTTTGATTGTATCAATAGTTTTGAGCCATTGTTTGATCGCTAACCAAAGAGTAAAGGATACTTTTGGTAAATTTCTATTGAGCCACACCAATTTCTCCAAAGGAAATATTGCAATGGTTCTTTGTATAGAGCTAAACAGGATTTGATTGTAAAGAATCATGAGTTTTGTTCTAAAATAGATGATTGTATCATCTACATTGGGGTTAGGATTATAGCTTGGTATAGAGTCCCTTTTGGCTAAAACACCTCCATGATTTCCGTTCCACAAATTACCTAATAGAATGACTTTTACCTTTTCGGCGGCATGTATAATATATTTGAAGAGTTTGTAATTAGGAATCTAAGTGAAAAGGGTCAAGGCTTTTCCAATTATCAAATTAGGTACTTATTATTCCCCATTTCAATCAAAATCATTATTTCTTTCTAATAATGTATTCAAATTTAGTACTTGATTCATGGTTCATGAATTTTCAAGCTTGGCGTTAATATTCCATAAACTATCTCCTTTGAGAAATTGTGAGTGCATCTGTTAACCTATATTGAATCTTTATGAGTAAATAATTTTTAAATTCTATTTGCAAGTAATACTTTTTAGTATCTCTAATGGACATTATCTTAAGAAATCATACATCCTTAGATTTGCAAACCTTATAAAATCTAATTTTAAAATCTCCATCGTTGTTATTGTTACTTATCTTGAGAAAGTTCTTGAGAACTCTCTCTATAACTTTCACTAATTGTGACATGAAGATTGTTAAGGACTAAACTAATTAATTGAAGCCTTTTAGTAAATGTGAGAGTTCTACCATCAAAGAGTTAGACAAAATCCCTAAATGTTAGTCTTATTATAAAAAGAAATTACTAAGTATTTAAAAGGAGTTTCTTAAAGACTAAAACTTGATAAATAAGAGAATTAATTAGCTAATTCTAGGGGAGCAATTAAGACTTATAAGTTACTTTTTGAATAGTTAATTTAAGACTCAATAATGAGCTGAAGTATTGCATAGAGTGCATGATTGTTTTGATAGACGGAGCATTAGCACTATATAGTAATAACAAAAAATTACAGTGGAATTTGAATGGTTGTCCCTAATTGATGTTATAATCAATAATCCTAGATAATACTTCAATGATAAGGTGATATATGGTCCCTTTTCTTAAGGCTCTTAACTCTTCTAAAAACTTAAGTTGGTTCTCCATTAACCAAAACACTATATGTAGTTGAAAAATAGTTATAATATTTAACTATAGAGCCAAGGTGTAAAAGAAAGAGCAAAGCTTCCAAGCAACAGTAAGGTCAACCTTAAACCAAGTATATGTCTTCACATTAAAGAGTAAAAAAAATTTGGTTATGATATTGTAAAAAACGTGGAAGTGTTGAAATTGGGAAAGGCCAAGGAGTTGCTGTAAAAGTAAGAAAGTATAAGAGAATTAGCATTTTTCTTACCTAAAATAGGTGTTGGTGTTGATTTAGAGAATGAAAATACAAGAAATAGAATAAAACCATTGTTGATTCCATCTATATCCAATAGTAGTCACGAACGAAGGCCAACCTATATGAAACCTTTTATACCACCAATTATATACCCTCAGAAACTAAAGATGAAAACTAAGATAGATTTAACAAATTTTTAGAGTCTTCAAGGAATTGAACATAAACATACCTTTGTTAAATCATTAGATCATATTCCTTCTTATGTAAAGCTTTTGAAGGAGATCATCTTTAACAAGAAGATATTAGAGAAGTATGTTATAATATCTTTGACTAAGGAATCCAACTCTATCTCATACAACTAGTTACTTCTAAAGTTAAAGGAACTAGGGAGTTTCTCTATCCTTTATAAATTTAGTGATTTATAACCTATTAATTGCTTATGTGAGTTAGGCTTTAGTATAAATATAATTCCTAAGGATCTGAGAACTCAAGCCAATGAATGTATCACTCCAGCTAGTAGATTTTCCCATGAAATATCTTATAAGGGACCTACTTATGAAAGTAAGGGCATTAATATTTCTAGCTATCATTTTAATAATGGGCATGGTTGGGGATTTTAGTCATCTTATGGAGACCTTTCTTAGCTACTGGTGGGGCATTTATTAATTTTATTAATGTAAGATTACACTTAGGGTGAGCAAAGAGAGAGTAAAGCTTCACATCTTTCAAATAGTAAAAATACCTCTTATCCTAGATGAAGATTGTCTTAGGACTGATGTACTTAACCCTAGTGTGAAAAAAATTCCTAAGGATATTAGTGATAATTTGGTGAAACCGATAGAAGCTTTAGGACTTAACAACAAAGAGGAGGAGCATATTAAGAATGATAGTGTTTCTATGATAAAAATCGGTCTTAATCCTTTGCCTTAGACCAAAGAAACACATAACCAAGAGTTGGAGTCTTTATCTACTAATTGGCATTTTGCACATTTAGGAGATACTTATATAGATCCTTTTTTTCCCCTGTGTGATGTGTGTAGGAAGCGAATCATAATCGTCTTAAGGGTGAACTGGGATGAGTAAAGACCTTAATGGAGCATTTAGTTAAAGGACATTTAAAGAAACACCTCTTAAGAACCGACCTTTCATTTCTAACCTTTTCATTATAGTTATGTTTTCTTTATTTTTATTTTGTTTCATAGAATTCTTAACCTTATTATTTCCTTTGATTGATCTTACTATCATAATTGTTTTGCATAGGAGGTAATACCATATTTAAGTGTGGAGGATTGAACTTATGAGATTTTCTATTAGCTTTGATTAATAAACATAGTTTCTTCATTAATTTTTTTAACGTGTTTGGATTTTGTTTTTGTATTTTTATTTTTTAAATCATGCATACATATCATAATTCATAAGCCAAAGATAATAGGGATAGAGAAATAATGGAAAAAGAGATGGAAAAATCAAGGTCAAGCATTATTTAAGGGAATATAAAACATAACCAATTCCTATTATGGAACTAGATAGGCAATCTTAAAATAATGTAGGTATTGTCTAGAAACAAAACTAAATCTACACTAGTTATTAAAGTGTGTTTAAGATTGATCTTATAATAATGTAAAACTCTTGAAGTTCCATAATAAAACTAGAGCTAGTTATAATGTGTATTCGGCATTAGTCTCATCCTAGACGCCAAAATATAAATAGAAAAAATATGACTTTTCCTTTAAACCCTCTTCCCTTTCACCTCTAATCTTATATTTTTGGCCTAATATTGACTTTTTGTATCAATTTTGACTTGTTAAACACTATATCATTTCTTTACATAAATCCCATCTCATTACCTATCATTTAAACCTTCAAACACTAGAAAGTAGGGGGGTTTATTATTTCAATTAATTAAGGAGTCATTCTTGTGTGGATTTTGCATTCTACAATATGTAAGTAATTTCTTTAATCAATATTTATAGTAAGAGTGCATTAAGATTTGGATTTAGAGCTTATTTAAGATATATTGCATTATGTGTACTACTGATCGTAAGATTGTGTTAATTTTGACTTGTCATTATGGGATAGGGAGTTTGTGTGGACATATTTGAGATATTTATGGAGTTGAAAGAAGTGTTGCACAATGAGTTTGTTTATTGAAGTTGCCCATTATAGGATAGTTAGCTTATGACTATTTTATGTAGAGCGGAAGGATGCCATTTCCATGAGTGGGATTCCCATATAATAAAATGAGAAACAATCATATATTCGTTGAAACACTATTATCCTTAATGTTGACTAAGTCTTTCAAGATTTAGAATATGATAAGGAGTTTAAATTGGGATTACTTGACTCCTTATAGAGATTATTATCAGGAATAATTGGTGAAGGAGTTTTATGACAATAGATGAGATGAGAACAATCCAAATTCCTAGGCGCTTATCTCCTATATCTGAGGCACTATGGTGATTATTTTCGAGGAAAACATAGAGGAGCACCTAAGGCCTCCATTGGAGGGGAGGCAATTAAGTTTTCATAGTTGTAGGACATTAAGGAATTATAAAAGGGAGTAAAGTGAGACACTATACAAGTTCGGACTGGGGATTACATACTTGACATGATAGATGCACTTTTTATGCAAGTACTTAGCCATCTAACCATTACTAGGTCACATTTTGAGCTATAACATCTAACCTCAATCTAACAAGTTAAATCAATTGTGGACGATTTTTATTTACCTCTTATATTTTCTCTTTTAAAGTATAGGTGACGCTTCAATACATTTTGTCATCCCTTACTCCATAGTTTATCAATGCAATGATTTGATATAGGTTGCTAGGGGTGGCTATCTTTGATTTTGAGATGTGAAGATCGAGGATTCCAATTACACTCATAATGATCATATGAGGATGTTTGGTTGTAACTGGGACAACAATAAGTGTATCAATCCATATCGATTAGATAGAGAATTCCCTAAATACCTAGAGCAAGATATTAGGATGAATGATGATGACAAAGATGATGAGGCCAAAAAGAGAGCACATAGGAACTGTCAAGTGGCCATTGAGATTTTTTATTGCATCATATATAGATAGTCTACAAGACAATTATGGACAGTAAGATATACACTATTTGGGCCCATTTACAGTTATTTCTCCACCTCTACCACCTTAGTGACTTTGAGCTTACCATTCGTGCATACATGTAGATAGGATTAGGATTTTTTGTTGTTTTTGTTTTATTTTAACTAATTTTATGTTTATGTTGTTTTTATTTTTTACTATTTACTTATATATATTGGAAGTTTAATGCAATCTTAGTTTGCTATGAGCCTCCAATATTTTATTTAGATTTATGCAGATGATGATATGGTTGATCAAAGACTAAAAGTTATAATGCAATAGTTTGGGTGTTTAGGGGCGTTCTCTCGATTCTTTTTTACTTTTTAATTCTTCACACACAATATTAAAAGTGTTATTATTCTAAGTGTGAGGGGTGACCTTTGATTATTTTATAAATGCATTGAAATTTTTTATTTTTTTATAATTTTATTGAAATTTTCAAATTTTTATAATTTTTCAATTTTTGTATTTCTAGGTTGTAAGTTTTTAAGTTAGTATTTATTTTTGGGTTGTGTTTAGGTTTTAATTAGTACCTTTGAGTTAATGACATGAGTATATCCATAACTTGAGATGATATTGGTTGGAAATATTAGAGGCAGAGAATTATTAATTGATATGCAAATTTTGATTTTGTGAATAATATAAAATTGAATTTTTTAAGTGATTTATACTTTGGTTTGATTTATAGTGTGTGATCCTATGATGAACTAAAGTTTCATCCAATATTCTTTTTTTATATGGATACCTTCTTTGGTTTTGAATTTTCAAAACTTAAATTTACTTTTTTTAGGTTATATGAAGATTTGCATAAGCATGAAGATAGTAAAGGAACTTATGAACTGAGTTTAAGCTAAATTGTTTATCTTTTAATGCATTTATCTATAAAAGAGCCCCTTTAAACCTAGTATATTCCTTTTTCTTTAGTACCTACTGTAGCATCCCACTCCCGCAAGACCCAAACCCGACATCGACAGTGATATCTGAGTCCGTGTCTGCGAAGGTAGCATGCTAGGGCACTTAATCAATCACAAGTCGATATAATGTTTTTTTTAAAACACTAACATATGCAGAAGTCTGTTTCCAATGTGGGCCAAATAAATTTAAAAGTCGATAGAAAATTTTTTTCAATACGTTACAATCACTACAGTTTCAATGGTCAATTAGGGCCCAATTTCATTCATAACTCCTTTCAGTTACAAAACAATCCACTTTGGGTCGTTTGGGCCCATTTCAATACATAAACACTTACCATCATTTCCAACTGGCACAAATATAAACAGAAATATCCACATTTAATCAATCCCATTACAAAGATTCCCATACTTCATCACTTATTACAAACAGAAATATTCAAATACATATTGTACAAAAATAGTGGAATACACTTTATACAAAAATAAGAAACTCCTAATGCAGACGCGAACTGATCCCAGCCTCTATCATTTCCCTGCATGTAGTAAGTATACTCCCGTTATATAACGGAGTATTCTTCTGAATCCTAAAAAATAATTGCAAATTTTGGGTGATTTTTGCAAACTCAGTGAGTGACCATCATTGATGGTTCACCCAGTCACATAACACATATTTCCCATTCACAACTTTTTGCACTTCACATTCAATTTCACATTTGCATTCAATACACTTTAATCATTCTTATATTGCATACGCACATGAGACCCACTTTCCATTTGTTACTTTGTTGTGACCAAGTGCCTAAACTGTCCCATATAGGGCTCATTAATAACTGCCCCTTATCCGTTTGGGGATATAGAGTTCATTAAACATTGAGCCTGAGGCCACAAGGCCCCCTTCCTTTTAAGTCTCTTCCAAGGTTCCTAAACTTATTGTATCATTAGATATCCCCATAAACTTCTCAAATTTACCTCTTCTAGCATTAAACCACGTCATAACAACTTAGAATCAATTAAATCTCATTAGATCCCCAATTCTCACATTATTTCTTTCATCAAACTCACTACCTCTCCAACCTCTTTATACTCACATATTCATTAAGTCAAGTGGATAACCACTTCAGGCACACCTCAAATTATCCCACATTCAAGGATATATATATTACCCCTGCATAATAGTGATGCCATATTCCATAAGACATTGATGCTAAATCTCTGTCATATCATATCTAATCATACACAATTTCTCATTTCAATACATCCGTAACCTCCATTCTCTCACATCATAACATATCATCACTTTCATCAAGATTCTCACTATTGTTCTCGGCTGAAACACTAAACACATGCACATGCGTGTAACTCATATGCTCGACTGGGGATCAGTTACTACTGTCTGCTATATCACGACTTAAATGCATGTAACTTGACCACATGTCAGAAAACGTCCATATAAGATAGTACTTCTGGGCTCTGATACCACATATGTAGCATCCCACTCCTGTAAGACTCGAACCCGACATCGATGGTGATATCCGAGTTCGTGTCTGCGAAGGTGACATGCTAGGGCACTCAATCAAACACAAGTCGGTATGACATTTTTTTTAAAACACTAACATATGCAGAAGTCCGTTTCCAATGTGAGCCAATTAAATTTGAAAGTCGATAGAAAATTGTTTTCAATACATTACAATCAATACAGTTTCAATGGTCAATTAGGGCTCAATTTCATTCATAACCTTTTTTCAATTACAAACCAATCCACTTTAGGCCGTTGGGGCCCATTTCAATACACAAAACACATACAATCATTTCCAATTGGCACAAATTAATATAAACAGAAATATCCACATATAATCAATCCCATTTACAAAGATTTCCATACTTCCTCATTTATTACAAACTGAAATATTCAAATACTGTACAGAAATCGCGGAATACACTTTATACAAAAAAATAAAAAAATCCTAATACAGACGCGAACTGATCCCAACCTCTAACTTTCCACTGTGGCAGTAAGTATACTCCCGTTGCCTAACGGGGTATTCTTCTGAGTCTTGAAAAATAAATGCAAAGTTTGGGTAAGTTTTGCGAACTCATTGAGTGACCTTCATTGATGGTTCACCCAGTCACATAACACATATTTTCCATTCATAACTTTTTGCACTTCACATTCAATTTCACATTTGCATTCAATACACTTTAATCATTCTTATAATGCATATGCACATGAGACCCACTTTCCATTTGTTACTTTGTTGTCACCGAGTGCCTAAACTGTCTCATATAGGGCTTATTGAAGATTGTTCCATAAAGGGCTCATTAAACGTTGAGCCTGAGGCTCTGAAGCATTTTTGAGCTTGAAGCTCATTTTCACTCGTTGAGCTTTAAGCTCTGATCGTTGGCTACTCTGGTTGCAACTCCCATTATGTTTCATGTATTCATGAAATGAAATGCATTGTTTATATTTGCATGCGCTTGTTCAATCACAATCACTTATCATCGGACCGTATTCTGGCATTCAACTTATCGTTGAGAACTCACATTTTCATTCATATGCAATTGTGCATTCAAAACAATTTAACAATCTCATTATGTACACTTAGTT
>JANZLX010000009.1:16331123-16343835 GCA_025531955.1 Erythroxylum orinocense
TGTGCATATATGCTAACATGATGCATGAGCAAGAAAATGCTTTGTCTTAATTTCTCTTTGAGCTCACAAATACTGAAGGTTCGGGTCCTAACCCTTAATATGGGGATGGGATGTTACATTACTGATCTATATATCCATATAGATATATATCTAGAATGTTTCTGTACATATAATGCCTTCAAGCTTTCAAAACAATTACTATTGCAGCAGTTCTAGATCATATACCGAATAATTCAATTCATGAGACTTTAACTATCTCATGCATATAAAATCACTTTATTATGCCACATTGGATTTCGTCCTATTCTTTAATGTGAAACCTCATTATGTACTCCATAATCTCTAATTCCAAATGATATTATTATCATCAGTGTTATATTTCCTCAAAATTCAAAATGTTCTCTTTACTTTTCGAACACACTCAAAATACCATCTATGATCATAGTCAGTAACTGATACAATTTTGCTTGGATCACTTTAATCTTCAATATCATGATACTGTCGGGGGCATTGTTAACTCCAACAGATATAACCCAAGTCTCTTTGTGCCCATGATTTGTTCTCGTAATTGTTTAAATATCTAACTCCTCAATGAGGTAATATTCCCTTATATTATTTCCAGTTTCCCAATTGATTTCTTTTTTTCAAATAATTTTCTCAATTCATTTGATTTTCTCTGATTTTCACATGGATTTTCTAATGCCCACACATTCATACTATTTTCTCCACACATTTTGATTTATTCAAAAACTTAATTTCCTATGTTGGTAACACATTCATCAGATCTAATTTGTATTTCTTATACTTAATGTCACTTCAATTCTAAGAATCCAATCACCTAGCTGGATACTTTACATCAACAAAAATGCATACACTCTCAGTAGCATATTCTACATATTATGCTTGAGTCTCCGTTAGGATTAGAACTCCAACATTCACTTTTGATTCATTAAATAATCATTTTTTATTTATTCCTTCATTGATCATTCATAAGAATAAGCTATCAGATCCGCTTAATGTAATTCGGTGAAATTCTTCTTTGAAAGAAGATTTATTGTTACTATCATTTATACTTTTCATGTAACCTTTACCAAACCTCTGTTTCCATTAGTACTTATCAGACATTCTTAGTACCTCAAGAGGATCAATTTCCATTTATCCTTGCCACGGTCAGGGTTTCCTCGCATTGACATATACTAACATCAATTTTATTCAAATTTTCCAAAATTTACCACTTCTAATGCTACATCATTCCATAATAATTTAACTACCATTTTGAGTGCATAACTTATCTCATTTGATTCATCATCTTTTTCTTAATCGCCTGCATACATAAAATCCCATCTTGTACACATTTCAACTTTCTCCACACTACAAATCATTCACCTCATGTAAAGTCATTCATGTCTATTTCATTCCCCTTTTATTCTTTTTTCATTTCTCTCTCATCTCCCTATTGTCATTTATTTAATCTTCCATATGTATATCCTCAAGGTACAATAATGATGTTATATTCAATAATATATCCACCAATACAAATATGTTAAATCATCATCTGTCATATTTTACCCACTTACTATTTCTCATTTCTAAAATGTCCATAAAACTTCATTTCTCACATTCTGAAGAGCGTCACTCTTCTCACTAATTCTATCAACTCAAACTCTTAACACATGCTCATGCATGTGACTCATACTCATGTGACTCAGACTAGTGATCAGTTGCTACCATCTACTATGACATGTCAAAAATACATGTAACTTGACATATATTTCGAAAATGCCTATATAAGATAGTAATTCTGGGCTTTAATACCACATATACAGCACCCAACTCTTGCAAGACACGTACCGACATCATTAGTGATATCCAAGTCTGAGCCCCACAAGGGTGGCATGCTAGAGCACTCAGTCCGTCAAAAATTGGTATAAATTTTTTTTTGAAGAACAAACATATACACTTTTTTGTGGAAATCAATATTCAAATCAGGCCCACTTTATTCATAAACTTTTTCAATTAAAGCAATACAATCAACAGAATTTCAATAGCCATTTGGGCCCATTACAAAATACAAAACATTTTGGTCATAGTGTCTTTACATTATAACATCAATCATATACACATTGTACAAAACTTTCGGAATACATAATTTGATACAAAAATTGTGAAATATACAATTCAGTACAAATTAAAGAAATACAATGCAGACGCGAACTGATTCTGACCTCTATCTCTCACTTACCTGCAGTAGGTATACTCTCGTTTGCCTAACGAGGTATTCTCTTGAGCCTTGAAAAATATTTGCAATTTTTGGGTGAGTTTTACGAACTCAATGAGTGACTATCATCGATGGCTCACCCAGTCACATAACACTTAATTAACATCATTTCACATTTCACATTCAATACACTTAAATCATTCATATTATGCAACGCACATGAGACCCACTTTTCATTTGTTACTTTTTATGACCAAGTGCCTAAACTGTCCTATATCAATTTTAGATACCGAGCTCATTGCTAACTGTCCCTTATTTGATGGGAATACAGGACTCATTTTACATAATAAACCTTAGGCTCTTAATCACTTTCTGAGCTCGAGGCTCTTTTTCACACTTTGAGCTTTAAGTACTTTTTCGGTGGCTACTCAGGTCACAACTGCTATTATGTTTCATACATTCATGAAATGGAATGCCTCAATCATATTTTCATATACTCATGCAATCACACTCACATATCATCGGACCTAGTTCAGCAATCAACATTAAAGTTGAGCATCACTTTTTCATTTATATGCATGTTCACTTTTTCCTTCGGAAATAAGTCCAGCATTTAACAACCAAGTCATATATCACGTATTTCATCAAATTCACATACAAGGAGCACTTCAATATCTCATTCATACCTCACAATCATCGGACCTTCTGTCCGGAAATCAACACAATCAAATCGCATTCATATTATCATCTAGTAGTCAATTAATACAAAAATTCAAACAGAACAAACAATGAAATGAGACTATTTAGGTCTACTCACAATACGCTCCAGATTAGCATTTGCTTCTATGATCTGGAAACGTCTGAATGCGAATGTTCATTCTGCACATCAAAATTATGTAATACACACATTGCACACACATACATTAATAAGTTTGCACAATTATAAACATTCATTTATGCACACATATGTATATGGAATATGTACGATGCATGTTCATGGCAATCCCGGGTAAATTATCAAATTTCACATTTTATCACATTCTCATTTTTTTGCATCATTTGCTTTCATAAAAACTCATTTCTCATTCACTTTTACTAGATACACTTTACTTCTCTTTTTGAATCACAACTTTAATCATATGAACCACTTAATCTCCATTATACACATGTCTTTGGTACTTTAATACTAACAATTCACTCATTAATTTTAGTCTAACATTATAAGATAAAAAAAATATCCAAACTCTCATTTCTTCATATAACATCTCCAAAATTCCACACATTCTGGTCTATTTTTGATGAACATTATGACAAGGAAAATGGAGACATTTGGCAACACTTCCTTCTATAAAGTTGTTATCCTATCTCGTAAGTTTATAATGATAGCAAGATCATTCCATTTGGTTCAAAAATTTGGAAGATATACTTCAAACATTTTTGAACTGCTCTTATTCAAAAACAGTATACTATGCACAACTTCCATTCAGAAATTAAACATCTTAGAGATTGAATCACAATTTAGCTTCTCTAGATAATTTGTAGCCCTATTTCTAAAGTTGACTTTAAATTAAAAATCATCTCATTTGAAATCCTGGATGTCCAAATATAATCAAAACACTGAAGTATGTTTAGTAAAATAATCCTATTTACACCGTTCCAACAGATTCCCTCACTTTCATTTGATCACTTTTATACAAATCATTTCAGAATGCTACAAATTTTTTTTGGAGAGATAGAATAATGTATTAGGAATCTATTGGTTTAATAATCACTTTATATGGAGGTCGGATAACAAAGTTATGGCCGAAAGAATCAAACAAGGTTTTGTCCTCAATCATCTTGAACCTGTTCTGGACACTTGCCATAACGTTCTCCATAGTTATTGAATTAGGGTCATCTTAGGACAGTTTCGAAGAGGACTTAGAGATCTATAACTTTGGTGAAGATCTTGAAATGAGATTTTGTCATCTAAAAGGTCATAATTGGACCAGAAGTTGTAGAATGAACAGTATCCAGAAGAAGTTTATGAACAATGCACAGAAGATGTTTAACAATTAGCATAACTTTTTCCATAGTTGTCGAATTAAGGTCATTTTAGGGCAATTTCGAAGAGGACTTCAAGATCTATAACTTTTATTAAGACTTTGAAACGAGATTTTGTCATCTAAAGGGTCAGAATTTGACCAGAAGATGTATAATGAACAGTATCTAGAAGAAGTTTATAAACAGTGCACAGAAGATGTTTAACAATTAGCATAACTTTCTCTAGAGATATCGGATCAAGGTCATTCTTAGATGGTTTGAAAGAAGACTTCAAGATCTACAACTTTCATAAAGACCTTGAAGGTAGATTTTGTCATCTAGAGAATCAAAATTGGACCAGACAATATAAAATGAACAACGCATAGAAGAAGTTTATGAACAGTGTATAGAAGAAGTTTCAGCACCAGAAGATACAAAAGGTCAACCATAAAAGATACAGAAGGTCAACCATAGAAGATACAAAAGGTCAATCATAGAAGATACAAAAGGTTTCAACAAACTCTTCCTCACATCACCAAAGTTATAAATCACTGACCACACTCTACAGAGCACCTCCACTTATAAAGATCATAACTTTCGACTCAGATGTCCGAAATTTACATACTATATACTGTTGGAAAGCTAGAAAGATAATCTAAAACTTTTTAAAAGATAACTTTTTCTAATTTAGCCTAGATCAATACAGTTTTTCTCCTAAATTCTGAACACAAAATTTCCCTATGGAAGACTTGAGAATTTGCATTGTGCAAACTTGGAATGCCCTAGGCATAACCATTCTGCTACCAAATTGACTTCATTAAACTCCCAAATCTCAACTCAATAGGGTTTTTAATTGAAAATCCCACAAAGCACAATCACTAAAATTAGTTCTGGAACACTTAGACCCATGCATTTTCTAACTCCATGAACTAAAACCCTTCTAGAAATTCAAAAGATTCAAAATGATCTTACCTTAATTATTCACCAAATGAAGAGATCTTTGGCTCAAATGGAGGCTCTTCTCTTCCTCTATCTTTTTCCCTTATTGAACCACTTCAAAATCTCTCTCAAGACTAAGAAATGATGAAACCCTAGTTTAACTCTCTTCTTTTCTCTCAACCACCGAAATTCTCTTCTCTTTCTTTCTTATTTTCTCTCTCTTCTTCACAACACTCTCTTGTTTTTCTCTTCAATTCACATTTTTCCCCTTCTTAAAAAGAAAGACTACATTTCTTTCTCCCATTTCTACCCTTAATGAGTTTAAATTGTCCATTTTGCCCTTCTTTATAAGCTTATGGTCTTATACCCATAAGTGATCTTCTAAAAATACCCTTGAACACTTTTATTTAATTTTTTTCACACATATAATCCACAGTTCCAAATATAATCACATTTATAGATCAATTATACCCGGAATGATTCATGAATGTATGTACAATTATTTTCATGTGCAACGATTCAATATTCATGTGCATGAGCGTATCACATAATGCATGAGCATTTCAATTCTCTCAATAAATCTCTCACATTTAAAACTTTAGCCTTAACATGGATAACGGGATATTACACCAAAGACCTCTATTTTTGGTGTGACGAGCGCTATATACCCAGCTACAAATGCCAAAAGAAACTATTCCACTTTCTCTTATAAAAGAGAAGGAGAGGTCTAAAGACAAGGGAGAAACAACAATTTCGGAAGAGGGCGAAATTTCCTTCTCTGAATGTATCATTCTAGGTTATGACAAGATTGGAGTTTGAAGAAGATTATAACCAAATGAGAGTCGAGGGATAAAATCAACAAAGATCTATACAGATTTTGGTGGATAATGGGAGCACCCACAATTTCTTCGATGAAAACATAACTCAAAGGTGCGTAGGCAAATTAGAAGAGATTCTTCTATTTTACATAATTGTAGGATGTGAGTTTAAGTTGAAATGTCACGAGTGTTAATGCAGGTTTGCATGGAGCATGCAAGGAGTGTGGTTCTCGACAGAGGCACTAGTGACTCCATTAGGTGGATGTGAACCACACTCCTAGAGACGTTGAATGATGTATTTTGGAATTTTTAAACGTAGACCATGAAATTTTAATGGAAGGAAAATGAATTACTCTCACGGGAATCCTGATTAAAAAAGACAAGTTCATTTTTAACAGAGGGCTAGATAAATTGTTGAAAGGGAAGCAACATGGACGGTTACACAAGATGAATCTCACACAACTATTGGAATTACAGATGCAAAATATAATGTTAGAAGATCAACTAATGGAGTAAGGAGAATTAAATGGGTTATTGGCAAAATTTGCCAAAGTGTTCAAGGAGCCTACTTAGACACCTCTACGACGAGTGCACGATCATTAGATTATAATAAAAATGGGAAGTAGACTTATCAATGTACTTCCAAATTGCTAATTAAGAGACCAAAAAGGGCAGTAGAGGAGTTACTAGTCAAGAGTTCGTAAGACACAAAATTAGCTTTTACGCTTTTTCGGTGGTCTTAGTTAAAAAGAATGATAGGTTTTGGCAAATATGCATGGACTGCTTGGAACTGAACAAGAACACCATTAGAAATAAAATTTTGATATTGTTGATCCACGAGTTGTTGGACGAGCTTTATAAGGCCAGTTAGTCCTCTAAGCTGGACCTCAGATCCAAGCATCACCAGATCCAGACACGTACCAAAACTAATTAAAGCCCAATCTAGGTGACAATACATAAACTCAACAACCTCAAGATGAAATTTTCCATGCGCCAAAACAAGGTACACATCCAGAACCAAGCTCCTCTGAAGACAACTTCAATTCATTGGTTTTGTTCTTTTTTCCTTTGAAAATAGTATTGTCTGTTTGATATTTGATAGCCTTTGATTCCGAGTCTCATGAATTTGGCCTGTTAAAAGATTGAGATCACCCACAAGACAGTTGTGAGCCTAAGATTGATGGAATCAATCAAACCTCACAAGCCCCACACCATCATTGATTTTTTATACGTCTTTTTTATTCAAACAATTGCCTTTTCTTATTTTTTATCAAAATTTAAACGATTGCCTTTCTTATTTTTTATCAAAATTTATTAACATCTCTTTTCAATTCTATTCATTCGTCATCAAGCTCTTCCACAGTCCCACGTGAGAGTAGCAGTCTCTTTGATGGAGAGAGCTTCAGCACATACGATGGCCATAATGTAAAAAACACTTGTTTTTGGGATGGACGAAAGATCTCAAATTGTAAATGCTGTTAGAATGTACAGTACAGGATCCTTTTGTTTCTCCGGTTGCTAATTGTTTGTTAGTGAACAAATAGACCACACTCCAACAGGTACCAAATTTACCAAAAGCAACTCTCCCGTCAACGAAACCTTCTGTTTATGTTCCTGTTATGACCTTGATAACGCTGCCTCGACCTATTGTCAGGCATATATTCCCATCCAGAGTTCGGCCGACGCCCCGGATGGTTTCTTCCTTGCCTGTGGTCTGATGAGTTATCAGGACTATTCTCCGGACTCCAGGACTCAAAAACCTCGTCACCCAAATGTTCATTTCTATCCCAACTAGGACGTGACTGAATTTGAGGCTGGCGAGCCCTTATGAAAGATGCATCATGATTACTTTGATTCGCCCTAGATAAGGAATTTAATGTTAAACCGCCCTGTCTACTTCTCCAAGAATCAGGCACTTGACCAACATCTGCAGTTGGTAGCCTGGACGAGTACACAACTGGATGTTCAGTTATTCGGGCCAGACATGACGGTGACCTCACAGGTGTTGACATCTGTGTTGCTGTTGGTGTTGGCGTTGGTGACAATGGGAATGGAATTGAACGTATCTCCGGAGGATTTGCTGCAAAGGGTGAAGTTGGCGACTGTCTAATATGGTTTAAGGTTTCTTCCCGAGCAGTAGAATAGTTTTCTATGGAATGACTTGTAACGGTTGCGTTTTTCATGTTTGCAGCCATTTCTGAAGTTGGTGTCCGGGACAATAAAGAATTTGAGGGCAGGCTCTGGTGCGATGAGGATGGCATTGGTGCTAGAGTTTGCTGTAAAGGTAATGATCTAAGTTGATTTTGCATCACTCGGATGCTGCTGGCTTGCATCCGAGGTTGTACAAAACCGGTTAGCTTGTCCACAGTAGGCACTCCAGCATCGGTGAGGGTAATTGGGGTACCAGCTGATCTCTGCTTTGAAAAGGGGTTCTTGTCAACTTCTGATGCCCATCCACTCTGCAAATGTTTCAATTGGGGAGAAAAAAAAATAGTCAGCACTGATGAATTTTAACCAAGAATATGAGATTCTGTCAACAATTTTATGATCAATTAATGCTATTATCCGTTTTTGGTTTCTGCTAGACAGCACCAAGGAATGGCCCACTACTTGGGGGACAAATCTTTCAGTGCCAAGCACGAACCAGAATTTCGTTGCCACTGGGAAACTACAGGATATGCACATCCACCAACCATGGTAGAGTGGGCTAGAAATTGCAAAATAAAAGGAAGCATAAAACATCCCCATCAATGGTAGATGAACCTTCCAAAGACTGAAAGACTCCTATGAAAATGTTAAAAGAGATTTTTGGGTCTAAAGTTCCCTAACTGGTTTGTGAATTTTATTTTACTTGGTAGTGGGTTAACATTGGAAAGGATTTGTGCTTCAGGTTTCATCATACGTGTTAATTTATATTTTTGTATACAGGAGGCCAAAGAGCAAATTAGCTCTATTCCTAGGAAGTTGATAGCAGCATAATATCTGGCAATACTTGCAACAGAAGCAGGCACGCACCGTTCCAGGTTTGCTCGGGGGAGTTGGGGAGGGAAGAGAGACTTCAACCTTCTCCTCAACGTTTCCACCAACCCCATTTAAACCAGCTCCACCCTTCTTAATCATGTCAAGTAGCTTTATTGTGTCCTCATTTGACAAATTGCCTGACTGTCCCGAGGTCAATGCAAAAACTAGTTCTGGGTTCTTTAGCAGTACAGCAAGCAACTCAAGATCTGGTTCAGTCCCACTACCCATTTGAGGCAAGACGGGTTCTGATGCAACTACTTTGTTCACAGTTTGATTAGGTGAAATCTGCACGTCGGCACTATCGGCATCAGGCGGCTGTTCAATTGGAATTTCAGGGGTCAATGAGTCATCATGGTCCATCTCAAGGTCCCACGGTTCCTTGGGGTTTGGTGGTATCTCTGACACTGCCCGGTACTTGGTTTCCATCTCCCTTCGGTTTCTGTTTCTCTGGAAGTCTACTTCTTTGCTATTCTCACCATTGCCCACTCTCCATGTGTTGATGAGTTTAATTTCTGCAGAAAGGAAAGTGCATAGATGGCTGAACATTCAGACTCTGTAAATACCCAAAAAGACTAAAAACTAAAAGGAAAAAAGGAAAGCAAGATTGGAACCGGAAGACCATTGTTAAATCATTCAAGTTCCCCATTATCATTATTTAGAACTTCAAAAATGTGTAGAAATTCAGATGCTACCACTAATTCACAGGACTTTTTTTTTTTTTGACGTGGGAAAATGAGCAGGTACCCTGTCATAGGAAAATGTAGCCACTTGTACAAACCAGACTACCCTTATCTTTCCAATAGTGACTAAAAGCTGAACATCCACTTACAATCAAGTAGATGCTGTTACAATTGCTTCAAGAATTGCACATCCATGACGGTGCTCAAGTTGGCCAAGGTGTACCGATTTTATTTGCCTTATACCGGACTCTTTGTTTTCTTGACTCATATGGTGACAACCAAATTACTCATAACGTCAGAAAAAAGTCATCCCTGCTAATCAATTTAAACCTGACATGCTTGAGACCAAAAGCCAAATTATAGTTGATTAGTACACCGCGTTGGTGGACACTTACTCCTGGGGATACACATTTTTGGTTAATGCCAATTATTCTCACAATGGTCCTCATAGATGAGATCCAGTAAGATTATTAAAATCTTAACATCAAATGTTGATTCGTTAGCTAAAGAGGTCCTTCTTCCAAATTCACAAATGGGTAGTCTTTTGATGACGAATTGTACTTAAATTTCCGGCAAACGGAGCAACATCTCTACAGCTACATTTCCAATTAAGACACCTTTTTCCCAGGGCATCCAAAAGGAGTTTGTCACGGCTGTTAAAGTTTGCAGACTTCAATTACTCGTTGGATATGATAATCCCAATAACACGAACAGAACAAAAAGACATTTCTTTTCCAAACATTTTGCCACATTGTTGGGAACGTAGGAATGGAGGTGAGTTTCAAAACCAAGCCTCCCAACATAAGTTTACCAAGCAGCCGTAAATTGTAACAAGCAAACCTTTGCAAATTACACAGCATGGAAGTTTGATTCAAAGAAATAAAGCTGTAATTGTGAAGAAATATAGGAATCAGTCAAAGTAATTGTACTTTCAAATCAAACTTCACGATGTCCCAAAACCAATGGTAGAAAGATAACGATAATTATCAAAGCAAAATATGAATGTCCAAACCACTTGATTTGACCAGATGAAGACAATGACAAAATCTCTTTCTGATTTCAATGACAAGTAATTGCAAACAAGAGCTTAATGGGAATGAAGGGTCATAAAAAGTTCAAGCACATATCATTATCAACATAGATTCAGGGTTACTTCATTCTTCTCCACATAACCAAGAGTTGAAAAAGGCAAAGGGAGATAGATATCAAGAAAAACTGTAAACATTTATTGCTATGAAAGCCTATATAATCTCTATGAAATATTTCAAACAGGATATAATTCACTATTGCTTGAATTTACAGAGTTCCTAAATGGGTATCTTCCTCAAGCTGCCAAGAAAGATTAATCCTTCTAGGCCAACATTAATATAAAACGGTTGAGAAATCATGAAAGAAAGGTCCAAGAGTATTGTACCTGCAGGCACCCTCCACGGAATCAGGCTGCTATATAAGTCTACCATCGGGTCCTTTGTTGCCATTTTATCCTTTGAATCTTCAGTCATATCAGAAACTTTTGGGAGAAGTGCCATAGATTTTTTGTTTTCATCTTTCTTAGGCTGAGGAGAGACTTTAGATGCTACAGACAAAATGTTGGAAGAGGCACTTGAATATCTACTAAGACCTTCACTTTTTATAACATTGTTTCCAGTTGATGATGAACCTGTCTTCCCATACTTGCCTTGCATGAAAAGGGCACGCATTTTTGCCTTTTGGATATCATCAGTAGACATTGGGCGACTTTGGCTAACAGGTACAGCTTTTGAAGCCTGAGGACTTCTGCCAGCTGCTTTCTGGCCTGGCTGTTCCACAAGTTGAATTTTCCTACGCTCTCTGGAATCTGTTCTTAGTTCAGGAATAGAGTTCACACATCAAGTTACATCAGTTGTATAACAATATGTCAGTTTTTACATATAAACATGAAAATAATGAGATTCGTTCACCATACTAGTCCTGTGATCTTTCACATGACAAAGTAAAATATCCCTTGAAACATTGTTCAATACAGCTATGGCCCTAAACAGCTGTTTCACCCTAACATTGGTAAGTAAGAAGATATTGCTAGATTTACTGTAAAAACAAAAGGCAACAGTTATCAAAAATCAAGGATACGAGACAACATCCCAAGAGCGTGCTTCCTACTAGGATCATCAATTGTTGCTGGCAGAAGCTTCATTTCTTGTGAAGAATCCATTTTTCTGTATGAAGTTTAAGCCCATAGATTGTCAAAGTAATCAAATAAAATCACTTAAATAGAGCAGAAGCAAAGGTGAATCTATACCAACCTCACATTTTCCAGAATTTCAGATGAGAGAGCAGGAACATTTCCCTAAACAGCAATGAAAACCATAAGTTCATTATTCCAAATTTTCTACACACTGAATTCAAGAACTTACTGGACTACTGTTAGGCTGCCATACTTCACTTCCCATGATTTCATCAATGCTGCAAATATAGTCAAAGAATAAGAAACAATAAAGAATCAGTCTAAGCACAGGAGCTAAAGTTATTTACTTGCCTCTGCTTCAGTATCATTTCCTGAGATCTTATGCCATTGGGTTTTCTAGTAGCTTGGCTTCGGGCAAAAATCTTGCTCCATCTTGCTAACAAAACCCTTGCCCTGTTTGATATGTCTGATCTTCAAATCAGATAAATGTGATTCAAAACTATCATACAAGACTAATTAACTACTTACTTTATATATATACATTTTCTAAAGCAAGAAATTATAATAAAACAGCATGAAAACCAACAAAAACCAAATAAGGAATGACTGAAAAAAATTACGAACCCCTATTCTGATCCCTATTGTCATGAAACTACAAGAGGATCATATGGTCGTGATAATCAAACAAGGCACTCAAGAATTACTTTCAAAAACTATACAAACATCAGAAACAAAAAAAAATGACCTATTTTTCTAACTCAGATAGCAAATCATGATGCAGGAGCAGTTAATTTAGATTCCTAGTTGATATTGGATTTCTTACTATTTAGTACTTCTTATGTTATTAGGA
>JANZLX010000009.1:16343935-16364734 GCA_025531955.1 Erythroxylum orinocense
GTTCCAGCTACAATCTACTTCAATTATAGCCTATTCTATTCTACTTATCTTTGTTTTTCCTTCCCACACTACGTCAAATCATGTCTAAATTAGCTATTAGGTAAAATCAGACTCTTTTTACACTCATATACATTCTCTTTGATTAAAGAGAACAAACAGCATAGACAACAGAAGAAGATAGCAAATACTAAATTAAACAGACACCGGCCATTAGATGCAACTATTAGAGATAAGAGCAAAGGAAAGGCACTAATAGCATAAGAAATTTATAAACAACACATACCTGGTGCCCTGTAAAAACGAAGGCTATTGACAGTTTGCAGTATGGCTGACATATGCTCAGGAAGAGTTTTATGCAGGGGCAAATGGCAAAGAGCCTGTAAGCCAACAAATTTTCCAAACTAAGCAAAACTCAAAACAGCAGTACAGTAACCAAGAAGCACTTGAACCTATACATACTTTCAGTGTTACCAGCACCACACTTGTTTGCTCTTCAGCAGCCGCTTGGCTCAGCCACGTCACCAAAATCATCACAGCACCTTTACTTAGAAACCTGAATGATACATAAGAAAAAAGTAAATGGAAAAGGCCACATAAGAGTACAACCAGTTAAACATAAACAGATTGGAAAATACCAATCCAAAACTGATGGATTTTGTATTCGCAAGATCCATTCCATCAGTTTCATCTGCCCAGAAAATGTTTCTTCTTTTCGTAGCAAATTAAAAATATTGTCAACAAAATGCTTTTCTAAGTCATCTAAGTCAGGCAATGCATCATCCTGTGACGAGCAAGAAGGCATTCCTTCAACACTAGGTGGACCAACAGAGTTCAATGGAACTGGTGCAGGGTCGACGGAATTTATGGGAACTGTACTAGGAATAATAGAATTTAAGGGAAAGGCATCAGCGCCAATAGAATTTAAAGGAATAGGATTAATTGGTTTTGTAGGGTCGGAATTTGTTGGGACTCCATCTTGTGTTTCTTTACTTGCACTAGCTCTAATGGCCTTTTCCCTTGATAACCGAACTATTTTCCTCACTCTTGTACGCTGGCTAGCAAAAAAATCTCGCACCTACAATCAACATTGCATAACAGTGAGAACAATTATAATTCTCCACTCACTCCAATTAGATGATCGCAACAAGATGGAAAATAGTTTTAAAATAATGATGAATGACCTAAAAGAAGGAAATCAATTTAAGTTGGTCATTATTTCAGCGTCAACAAGACCATGAGATCATAAAAGAGATAGAGACACCTGTGTAACAGTAATGCCAAATTGAGCACTAATCTCTCGGGATTCCTTTTTACTGATTGCATCTTTGATGGAAAAAACTGCTTGCATATACTTTACAGCCTTAGGATTTAGCAAATCTCTAGGTCTTTTTCCTGCCAAATCCACATACAGTTTAGATAGTGACTAAAACAAGGACAAGTATCAATGTGTCTCATAAAATTTTCACTTAGGACATCTAGATATCTAATCAAAAGAAACCATATGCCAAGGATGAGAACAAGTATAGAGCTATCCCAGCTCACTCGGCCTGCCATACTAACCACCCATTAATAACAACTGTCAGCTGCACCATAACACCACATCCTTAACTGAAGCCTATTTGATTTCTCTAGGCTGCATGAAGCCAGAATTAAACCACAACCCTTTTGACAATATCCCAAAAGCATGAGATGGGCATATCAAGCAGTTAGTTGTGTAAAATTGATCTGTACAATGAACTATAGTTGAAAGGAAATAGAAACAACTATATATATATATATAAGCTCTGTGCCATAAAATTCAGATTCACAAAGAACAAACAAAAATTCCATAACCACCTAAAAGCTTACCAATTTTTATTGACAAGGCTCCAGCCGCCTGCACCAAAATCAAAAAATGACATATTAGCCAGATCCGTTAATAACAATGTACTTAACATTAAACACATGTACCCAGTACGGGAGCGAAAACAGTATCAAATTACACCAGGGGACAATCCAATAATCTATTTCGATACTTTATAAATTGGAATTATGAATTACGGAAAAGCGCACCATCTCTTGAGAGAGGGGATTGACGCCGGTGAGCTTGCATTGAGTGACAACGACATTTTGTAGTTGATCGATCTGGCTGTGAAAAAGCTCTCTCTGCTGATCCAAAAACCTCTCGAATGACGCTGCAGAGGTTCCGATCTCTATCTCCTCTAGGTTCGTGTTCAACATCTCCATTCTCGATTTCGAAGATTGGAGTATCGAAGGTCGACGGACCAGAAAAACGCATTACAATATAGTTTACAGAAATGGGAATTCGACGCAGTAATCAATTTGTGAGGAAAAAATCCGGGATTAGGGTTAGGGTTTGGACAAAGGCCCAGAAAGTACGTACGTAGGCGGCAAAGTGCCTTGTAAATCGAAGTGGAAGTAAATATTACACCACTTCCATTACCGGCCCAATTTGGCACGTGTGTACATGCAGTCATATACTTTTTCCTAAAATGTTTTTGGAAACGTTTTAAAATTTAGAACAAAAAGTTTTAGTAAAAGTTTAAAAAATAAGATCATTGTTAAATTATTATAAAATTAAGTAAAATTAAAAATCTTAAAATAATTATAAACTTTTAATTCATCAAAAAATGTATAAATTTAATTAAAAATAAAACTATTAAATAAAAATTATTATACTAAATCGAACCGAAAAGTTAACAATTAAATTTAAAAAAAGTCAATACAAAGTTCACGAGTCAAATTAGTTGGAATTTAAAACATTGATTTTTGGTGAAATAAATTTTAAAAAAAATTGGCAAGTGAGGACTATTGGAATTAATTATAACATAATAATGTTATTTATCAAAATAAACCTAAAAACATTAAATGCATAATCCTTTGGGTTAATGGGTGTTTATATACATCTTTTAATGCTCTTCTAATTACTTGTCAAACTCCTGGCAGCATAAACAAATCAAAAGCATCAGTCACACTGGATTGATAATACAAAATAACATGTGACAATTTTGCGTTCGAAAATCATTTGCTATAAGTGGCAGTCAATGTCTTATACCACTGGGACCAGCATATCCACCGAAGGAAGATGAAGGTTCAAACATGACTAGATAATGGAAGGAATCCACTAAACATGGTCTAGTAGATCAAAATCTGTCACCTGGAACCTATCCCTACTTTCTTTTTCTCATCATCAACAGATGAACAACGGCAGTTTATCAAACAGAATTTCCCATCCCAATCAGTTGTCTAATAACACCTAATCTGAGTGTCATTATAACCACTCCAACCAAGCCACCCCTAATGCCAAAATTCCTGCAAACATTACACTTGTTAAAAACGTAACATCTGTCCATCCACTCTTAGTACACTCCCAAACTGAAAGCCATAGCCCACAATGTTGCTTGCCGATCAAGAAGGATAATCTCCGGGAGTTTTAAAGAAAGTCCAGGGCAGAGGATTGAGCAATGGCGACAACATCCAAGATGTACAAAGTACCTGTCATCATGATTAAACAATTACTATTCTCTACAAACAGATGCATCTTTCATGTAGATTTAAACTAGTCACCTGCCAAGTTTAAATGAAGATTGCCCCTGTTCACTTGAAGATAAATTACCGGATAGACACATTGTAGCCACTGCCAAAGAGAGGCAGAAGTTAAGATTTCAAAACTATACAAAATATAAAAGCAGGGATTGTATTCAAACCTTCCAAGGAGAATAATTAGATGACGCGATATGACTCGTGTTACCACCTTTCACCATACAAACATCAACTATTCTGTCCTACTAGCTCTGATAACAACGGAGGAATGCTGCCCCAACAGAAAATTGGAAACTAACCTGCAAGATGAAACACAATCAAATTCCTATCAAAGTAGAACAAACTGAAAATAACAAGAATGAAAGCAAAAGATGAAGTTCAAAGAGCCAACCTCAAAGTGCAACGTTAATTTAGCATCAGCACAGAGGGCTTGAACAGAGAAATGCAGCATCTGATAGTAGAACTGGGAGTATACTACATTTTGCAGTTCCCTTCACAATGTCTTCAATAAATCCATAACAAATAAAAGCTAATACCAAAGTAGAAGTCCATTCCCAAAAAAGAAAACATTGCAAGAATTAATGTAGACTGATATAACTCCATGACCCCCACAAAAATGTATAGTTAGGATACTCCTGTCTTTATTGATTTATTTCATCATCATGATTTTGTTGAAAATCTACAGTCTTATTCTAGTTTCTACAATTTCTGAGTTGCTTCTATCAGAAGTCTTGCGAATCAGAATTTGTCAATACCAATCTTCAAATGCAGTTAACAAGTGAAGTCCTTCTGTGCACAAAAAAGATCCAAAGTATGACACAAATATACACTTGGATCTGCACATTCCTCTTGTATATCACACATGTACACATGACATTTAGTTGGCGAGCATGGGACAGCTGGTACCTCAACAGGGTCATCTTCTTTTCACGTCCTAAAAGGCTTTGACCCAATGATACATCGATCAAACAGAAAGTTCATCCCCCCATTTAAATCATTCCATCAGCTGCCAGACTATTTATCGGTCAATAGCTTCAAATGACAGTCGTACAAGACGTAGAAATCCTTCTACATCTTGGAAGCTGAAATCAAGAGCAGTTCTAATGGAAGATATAACATCTCCACCTTGGCCTTCTCCCAACTTTGAATTTGCAGCTGCAAAAGCTATACGTGATTTCCTAGAAGCTTCCATTGCAGAACTGACTTCCTGTGCCTAAAAATAAAGAATTACCAACCCAAGCAAATACAAAAGCATAAAAAAGTATGATAGCAGAATTCTGTGGATCAGTTCAATGCATGCAACACTGCCATCTTAGGTAATGGATACATGATGGGTGACATAAACAGATGCTATTTATGAATAATTTTTCAAAGAGAGAGACCAGCTTAGTCAGATTTTAATCTTTCTTTTTGACCTTTTATAGGCAAATAACTAAAAAGGGACTAACATTTTTGAGCATCAATATATGCATATAAGCTTCTAGCCCGATCCTTCAAGTGATTAAAGAATGGGTCTATCCAAAAAACGCATTTAAGTTTCTATCTGATATGTAAATTCACTTACAAAATTGAGCAATCGCTTGGTACGATTTCTTGCACTAATGACGTGGTTTCCATTCACCAGAGGAGAGGTAACGCCTTTGGCCAAAGGAAACTTGTCAACTGAAGTTGCATGGTTCAAGTTGTCAATATCAGAGGCAGAGGAAGACGGTGACTCCCCTAACAGTGGTGTAATAAAAACAATGAGATTAAATCAATTTCCTTCACACCAGTTGAATGATGCATTCAAAGGTTGAGAAAGGTAAACCCAAAGTGAGAGAACAAGTGCATTTTGATACAATGTAAGCAAAAGTTCATGATGTGGACACTTATTGTACAATGCGACTACACACAGCAAGAACCCAGACAAAAATTGCATCCTAAACTTAACAAAAATGAATCTCACAAACATAACAGTGCAAGCCAGTTGTTCGTGATGTGATAAAAACTTCTTGACACACAGGACATTATGTACATACTAACAAAGATGACATGCATTGAACTTTGTTAAGTCTCTCACAGAATTGGAGTATTAAAAACGTGATGCTTCCAGGCCAAGAAAAGGACCAAGCAGAAAAGATTAGTCATACCAATATCCAGGTCATGTTCAGAAGTTATTCACCTTCTAGAAGGAGTAAGTCAATAATCATGTTTATCGTCTTATCACCAATAATATGGGTTTCCCTTCTTAGGTTTTAAGACATAGGAGCATTTCCTTGACATCAATATAAATGGCAGTTCCCTGAAATTTAAAAATGCCAAAATTTTTCATCTTTTAAAAAGAGGCCAAGCACCTTTCTACCTGTCCAGTTTCTATGTTTCCATAGTAAGAGAAAGGCCCAAAGCATTTGATGCTATCTATATGGATTAGTAGATATTAACTTCCTTTTCTTTTCACAGGTGCAACGCAGGTGTCACACCAATTAGATAATAGGTATCATGGGACAAGCAAATACCAACAGAATAGAAACCAGCAAAATGCTAAGATACTAGATCAACTATGCACTAATTAAAATGGCATATAGACCATGAAAAAGTAAGGATAGGAACAAGCTTGTTTTTCAACCTGGAGGAATCTTTTGCAGAGCTGCCTGCAGTTCATGCAGATCTCTATTTGCATTGGTATACAAAGAACAAACTACCCTCATATATGCAACCTCCGTGCACTTGTAAGCCAAAGCAGCAGCAGCCATGTCTTCTAATTTCTCATACTCATGGGCACAAAACCTAAGATATAGATAATTTAGAAGCGAGTGCACAACTTTATTAACTACAATAAATCTCCAATGACAAACAGTGATCAACATGGATCCGTCACTCAGTACCATGAAGTCAAAATCAATAATTATGATTGATAAGGAAATGAAGAAAATTAACGGCAGCCAAACCGATAATATATCAGCACATCCGACTCTACCACTGAACAACAATGAACACACTAACTAGAGCAGCATGTAACTGTTAAAGTAGTCATACAAAGAAATCCAGTTCAGGTGTTCTAGATGTTTGCAGGCCTAAATCCCAGCTCTTTTGTGGTGGCAGTTTGAGTTTGTTCAACAATCAGGGCTTCCAAAAGGGTATCAAAAGCATCACAAGGAAAGAACAAACAGATTGAACTAGTGGAGTACAATGATATCAAAATTCCTTGAGAGAAATAACATGCAAAACATATTCCAAAAAGATAGGCCGTTTCATCAAACTTAGAATTTAACTTACTCGCAAAGTTTTGCAGTTGTACTATATATTTGCATTGACTGAATCATCTCTGCAGTTTTAGCAGTCTCGATGCTGCAACTTTCAAACAAAGCAGCTCCATGAAGAAATTTAAGGGCTGCCTCAAAGTAAAGGCTCGTACTCTCACGATGCGAGCCAGAGTTCTTCAAAATATAACAATTGTGAGCAAGGCAGGAGAAGGCAACAAATTTCAAAACTTCAACTATCTAACACTAATTACCTTGACACGATCTGCCGTGTGCTTAAGATTTTTAGCCTCTTTCACAGCACTTTTTGCAGCCTGGCTGGAGGAATCCCGTTTAAATGTACTTGGGCCTTCAAGATCCCTGCCCCTACACCCATTTGACATGGAATTTCTATAACTACTATGAGGAATTCCATTTGGATAATCAACCTTTTTTATGTCTTTTGGCATTTTTGCAGCATTATCATCAGCCAAATCATAGCCAGATAAACCATTTTCCCCATGTCCTTTTTGAGGGCCAGACACCAATTGATGGCTATCAGTCACTGTCTCATTTTGATCTCCAGATGGAGCTGAAGTAAGTGCCTTTCTTCTGCCAGAGACCATCTCACAATCAGGTAGCATACTCTGCTTTGTACTAGAGTCTGCATCATAGCTGCAAGTAGTATTTACTTTAATATCTGGAACATTGGATCCCCCAAAATATCGTCTATCTTTGTTATTGTTACTGTTATCAATTATCAGTAATCCTGCAGAGCTTTTTGTGTCAATACATACATTTTCATCTTCATCGGACTTGATTCCACTCTTCTCAGCAATTTGGTTCTTACCAATGGACCTTACTTCATGTGAAAGCGCCTGTCCATCAACAAAATCAGAGGGCTTAACTTTATGATTAACCAACTCAGGGTTCGAAATCCGATTCTTGTCCCTAGACTGTGAAGAGATTCCCTTGCCAGACTTCCTAGGATGAGATCCACTGGAATGGAATTTCGTTTCATTTTGCCTCTCATTGTCGTACAATTGATCCAAAGATGCTGATTTACTTTGATATCGAGTATTTGGGCCAGCACAATCTGTAAGACCGTTAGCTTGAACACCAGAAGCATCCATCAAATGGAAGTCAACAACAGAGGATTCAAGGGATCCTTGATGAGCCACATCTTCAGTTTTCTCCTTTCTTACTGTCCCAGACTGACAATTTCCACCATTATCAACATCTGAGCATCTTCTCAAACCACCTTCAGCTGAAAAGCCAGCATTAACAGAGTCATCTTCTTTCTCAATCTGGCTCTTTCTCGCAGATGTAATATTATCTAGCTTTGAACTTTTCATGGGTAAAGATGAAACAGATTCCACCGGTGAACCTTTAACATCATGAACATTGACCTTGGTCTTATGTGAACCAGAAACCTTTGAAGAGCTAGAAGTAGTTGCCGGAGCAGGATGTGTAGATGCAGAATCCCTTCTTGAAGATTCCCCACCATCCAAGATTTGCTGAGACGAGATATTCCCTGTCTCTTGACTCAGTTGCTTGGTTTTCCCATTACTACCTTTCTTGATTGTCTTACCACTGCTTTTACTTGCACTAGAGTCTTTACCATGAGACCCAGAAACCCTGGCCTTCTCCTTCCTTTGGTCATTCTCACTGAAATCCTTTGCCAAAATCCTGCTGTCCTGAAGCTGATTATGAATTTCCTTCATTTTCTTTCTTTCTGAACTATCCTTAATATCACAAGCCACTATATCATTCTGAAAATCATCACAGGCAGTTTCATCAGTGTCCCTCGCCCTCTTACCAGATACTTGTACCTGGTCCTTTCTACAATACTTTGCATCCTTGAGCTTATTATATTTAGGAAATGGCTTCTCCAATGAAGTAGAAGGTAAGCCATTACTTAAATTTTGACCTACTTTATCACTGGCCCCACCTAGTTGAGACTCTTCCACAAAACCTTCAGTTCTGATTTTCTTGGAGGCTCTGAAAGAGTCTTGACTGTGGTCCCTTTTACCTTTCATCTTTAAGTGTTTTGTATCACCTGTGGCTTGTATCACAAATAAATAGATTAGATCATTTAATTAAAACCAAGTTTACGAGCACATGAAAAGAAACTATTGAGATGTAATACCTCCATCATAATCAAGTACTTTATTCTTCTCTTTCTGCTTATGGCTATGCTTCTCCATAACTAAATCACTAGACTTGTCCACTATCAAGTCAGCTTCACTTACTAAAGGAGATTTAGACCCTTCAATTGATCTCACACTTGCTACTGATGCTTGTATGTTCTTCTTCACCAAGTGAGAAAGACCATCTCTATTCATTGGATTTGATGATTCTTTAAGGCTATTGTTTTCCTTTGCTCCATTAGCAATATTTGTGTGAATATGATCAGGATGAGTTTCAGTAATGGTTTCTTTGGAAGCAACCAAACCAAGATTGTTTTTCTGATTAGATTTACTTTCAGGAGGAGGAACTTGATACAAGGCAATAAGAGCATTTGTTGTTTCTTCCTCGCTAAAACTACACCGGTTCATGCGAGGCCTATATTAACAATAGAAACATCAAACTTTCAGACAGAAAAGATTATAAAACCAGAAAGTATATTTCTATATTTTTATTTGGAATATCTAAATAATTGGAGTTTGAACATTGACCCCGATAAATTAGGAAGGTACAGAATTGGAACTTACAGCCAATTAAGCATGCTGCACACCCACTTCTCCGGTAGATCATTAGGATTTTTACCGATTGGTAAAAGCCGCCATGTCTGGCATTTGTCACAACAGACCCAATTCTCTTGTATCAAGACAGGAGCTGTTGTAGCATGAGGAACGTCAGATATAGGTCCATTTCCAGAGCGCAGGGCAATATTTGGAGCTGCTTCTGGATATGCTTCAGGTAAAGCCTGCTTCATAATTTTCTTACCACTGGATCTCTCCTTTAATATTTGTGTTCCGTGCATGCTCCTGTCAAGCACAGTAGAATCCTTTATCCTATCCACCTGACCATCTTCTGGTGTAACTACCTGGCTCTGTTCTTGTTGAATATCTATGTCCCCAAAAAACTCTCTATACATGTCCCCAGCTTTTTCTGTGTTCTTTATTGATTTTAAGTCTCCCAACTCACCTTTTGTTATATGGTTGTACAAATAGCAATTCTTCTTACTTTTGCTCACCAAGGAAAGGCTGAACTCCAAGCTCTCTTTCTGCATTCCTAAAATAATGTTGTCAGGACTCTCATTCTTTTCCATTCTCTTTTCTCCCTCAGAAGATGAAGATTCTTTTCCAGAATGTGATTTCGTTTCATGCACAAGGGATTTAGCTTTGCCCTTGGCCTTCTGCTTTAAACAATCTTTCACTTCAGAGGTTAGATCATTCCTCCGCTTTGAAACATTTGAATCCACTTTAGCTGATGTGTTAATCTTTTCACCTAAGCAATGGTCATCAATTCTTGTGTTGAGTGAAACACTTTCAGAAGAATTATGTTTCTTGGCTGCCCGACCCTTTCCAATAAAAGTGGTATTTCGATTTTCAAAACATCCATCCTCTTCCATAATCGTTGGCTCCAATGTTTCTTCTCTTGTTTGTCCTGATGAACCTTTATCCCTCAATCCACCTTTATACAACTCCTTGGATGCGTTAAATGCATTACCCGTGCCTTTTGTTGCATCAGCAACATCACCACACGAACTGGACAGAAGTGGAAGCTTTAGTGTATTTGTCACAAGCTCCTCACAAGCCAAAGTGTCAAGGTCTCTCTCTTTATTAGGAATAGCAACAGAACTGTACTGAGAATCCATGCCATTCTTGCCTGAAGAAATTTCACTCATATTCAGTGATTTTATTCTCTTAGCTCCTAATGCTCTCCCAAGACCTTTCAGGGTATCAGACCCATTCATTCCAACTCCAGAACTTTCTAGGGCCGGTCTTGAGCTAGACAATTGTCTCTTGTCTTTAGGAAGCTCCTCCTTTTCTATCATGTGAAGAAGATAATCAGGGAGAGGTGATAGCAGTTGACTTCCATGCAATGGGAAGGAAGTCATTATCTGCACCAGAAAGAAATTAAAAACAAAGTTTCCTATCAGATCTGTTAATTATGAACAATAAATAAGAGATGGAACATTTTCAGTGAGATAATTCACCAAAAGAATTTGAGCAGGAGATTCAAATGAATTATCTTGAGGTTCATGGGACATCCCTTCGGTGTCTGAGGAGCTGTCATCCAGTGATGAAGATGGAGAGACATCAAGGCCAAGACCACTGTAAATCGCAGCATTTTTTTGTGTCGACAGGTTATCAGAACCAACTTTGATCCGAACTCTCAACTTCTTCTGATCAAGTAAATTAGCTGGTTTATTGTTTCTAGGTTCATATGTTTTAGCAATTGCATCAGCTTTATGAGTTGATGGTATAGATGATTCTTTCTTGACAGAATCACGCAGGGAGGATGACTCTTTCGATACAGGCTGCAACAATGCATTTGTAGAAGCAGTTTCAGAGTTTGTTGATTGAGGTGCCATTGATGAACATAAATAACTAACAGCCCCACCCTATAAAAGATTATTTATTGAAGGGAGGTGGCATGATGTAGTTTAAGATCAAATGGACAATATTCATATGTAGCAAGTAATGCACCTAGATATTGAAAACATGTTACCTCCATTTGAAAATTGGTCGGTGATTTAGAAGCATTATAGTGCTGGTTGTTTGGCGGAGTCCTTGGGTGAGGCCAAACAGGAGACCGTTGATAGGTAGGTAAAAATGAACCATAGCCACCAAACTTTGCCCCTGTAGAAATTTAAAATCCCCAGATAACACATGCAAGAAGGCAGACTCATATGCAGTAGCTTACAACAACCACAATACTGTTCTCTTTCAACATACCCAAGTTCTCAGCCGAGACTCCACCTTCAAAATCTTTTTGCAAGTGTCCTAAGACATGTTGAAGTTTCTCACCCTTCATCAAGAAAACATTATAAAAGAAAAGTGTATTATTTGTTCATGCCTACAAGGACAAGCTCTAATAGCACATGCAAAATTAACAAGTGAAGCATTTAAAGGATAATGTGCAACTAACAGCTCTAATTCACAGCATTGCACTTATGCACCAGGATCATACTACGAAATACCTTCAAACTTATAAGTTATATCAAGGTATCAACAATCTTAAATATCCCAGCTTCATCTGGCTTTCATGAAAAGTAATTTCATAACATGTATTTTAACAGACTTAAGCAGTTGAGCTCTTCATAAAACTCAGGGATACATTCATTAGCAGAATTCAAATGATCCTTCATATTTCAGTCAATGATATTTTTAATGATCAATCTCTACCCCTTTAGCCAATCAAAGAAAAGCAAGCAAATATATCTCTACACTGTTAGTACTAACCAATGGGTAGCATTAAAAGGCACTTCCCATACTACCTTGTTTCCATATCCAAAACACGTTTCAGAAACCATAGCCTTTCTTTCCTTGTATGTTAATTTTCTTCCATACATAAAATGGAGCGATAGCACACTACTAATTAGAATTCTAACAAGTTAGATGCTGCAAATAATCAAAATTAAGGATCAACAGACTATGAGCACACATAGTTTGGATCTAAAAAGGTACCCAAAGAACAAGTCAACATGATATTTAGCACTACCAACATCTAACTGTGATGAAAAGTTGCCAAACCAGAAACAAAATAAAACAGCTTACTATGTAAGAGAGATCAATATCAGGGTCCATGCTCGAATCATAAACACCATCATTATCATTACGATAGGAGCAAGCCTCCCCTTCTTCAAGCTCAGTATCCTCCATGTCCCTCCCACCCCCAAACCCTAACCCTAGCTCCTTTCTCGCATCTCTCCTCCCCAAAGAAATCATGTAAAGCAAAATAAACCCTCAAAACAATCGAGAACAAAAAGATAGAACTCTTACCCCACAAATCCAAACACAAAACTGGAACTGACCCATTCAACAAAACCGAAAACCCATCAAAACCCACCAAGGACTTTCAATGGTACGATCAAAACCGTGCCCGATCACAGAATCCCAATTACTACCACCGACCCAGAGAAATTGACGCTAAAATCCCGAGAACTAGATAAAAGATCTTTAACAGGAAAAAAAAAAAAAGATTATGTTCCTAAAGGCTTGGGGGTCGCTTTGTGTGCGATCTCTATAGCTGGAACCGAGAGGAAACTCTGGAATGGTTTTTGGTGTATAGGAATAGCCGTGTTTTTTTTTTCCTTTTTTTCTTTATTTTATTCTAATTTCCATTAATTTCCCTTTCTTTGTCTCTTTTCCTTTTCTCTTTGAACTCCAACAACCGGAGGTCGGATTTACGAGAGAATATCTTTTCACTTTTTACACTTCGACCCCTCAACTTTTCGTTTTCTACTTCACTAGTTTTGTTTGGCACTTATCTGAACAGATCTAATACCAAGCCCACCGTTCGCGCGTGCAAGTCACGATCTCCTTTCACTAAGCTATGTGTCATTCATTAATACGTAAGTTCTACTTTCTTTATATATATATATATTAGCTATCTCAGTTTTCACTTAACTAATCTTAAGTCCTAAGATCTCACCTCAAGAGTCTTAGAGGAGGTAAGTCTGAAACTTTAAAATCTTTCAAGTTCTTACGTAGCCTACACTTTTACGTATAAAGAGTTTTCACATACTGATTAGTTAGCTATAAATTGATCACTGACCCTATTCAGCATCAAATTTTCAACAACTTCGGGTTTTTAGTAGCTCTAACTCTTACATCGTCGCTGGAAACAAGATGTCCGTAATTAATCTGACCAAGAAGTATGCCGAGAATACTAGAAAATCATTAACGAGAAGAATTCTCCTCTCCCCTTGTTTAGATAGAATATAGGCTTATGTCAGCAACTCAATTTTCATTTTTTACTTTTATTATTAAATTTTATTTTATTGATAAAAAGTATAAATATCTTCAAATAAACTTGTAAGATAAGATGCAATTTTATTTATTTTAATACTTTTGTACATGATTAAACTATAAATTCTTATATTTTTTATTCTTAAAAATTGTTTTGATATGATAAATCAAAAATTTAAGTATATAAAAATTTCTATAACTATATATTTAATATTTAAAAGATGAAAAAGTTAAAAGATAAATTTTAGACGGTAGAACTGGGCGTTGAGTGTTGGCAGTCATCTTCGTTTAAGATAAGGGCCTAAAAATTAGCACTAGCTGTCATTAAGAAATCGGATTAGGATGGCGCGTGGGAGAAGAGTCGTTTCCAAGCCAACGGGTTCTGTCAATCCAACATGTCAAATCATTTTATTTTTATAAAAAATTTGTTTGGTGTTTTTTCTTTTTACCTCTAATTTTTAGTTTAAAAAATTATAATTTTGGTTTTTTACAACATAAATTTATTAATATTAATATTAATTTATTTAATTCTTTTATATAATAGTTAAATTATATTAATCATACAATTATTAATATATATTTAATTCTTTTATATAATAGTTAAATTATATTAATCATATAATTTAACTATTATATAAAAGAATTAAATAAATTAAATAGTTAATTATGAAGAAAAGTATTTTAAAATAAAACATTTATGGTTATTAATTTAAAAGATGCACCACACACTCCTATTGTGGACATGAAATTGGATAATATATAAAAATAATATATTATATATCCATCCTTAAAAATAATTTTGGTGGACTCCCGTTAGGACTCAGAATCTCTTTTCAGCAGTTAAGGAAGCCGAAGCCACCCCTTTCATGGGAGCTATCTTTACGTACGTGGATAGCTTAGTTATATGAGTTGCTCCTTTTATCAATCTACACGTTTGTTTGAAGCAGTTGTGGCATTACTTGTTTGTAGATAAATAGGCACGCGCGAGAGTGTTACTTATTGGACAGGGATAGCAACATAACTAACAATATCTAATGTGGAATGTTGCCTAGTCCCTCCCTGATGTTGTTGGGTTCAATATGGTAAATGGATGTAAATAGTCAATACTTTGAGGGGTACATATATATAGATATATACATACCTTACCCACAAAAAAGTCGCTGTGATAAATATGAGCAAGCGACTCAGGGTTAGTGATAATGACGTCAAAACCACCCCATCTTCAGAAACCAGTTGTTAAAAATGCTCCATTTTGACTTGGGAAAACTGGTCATACATACACATGTTTCTGCTAAGGAACAGGAACTCAATGCACCCAAGATCTTGAACCTTGTGCTAAAATAGGGAATATATAGTTTCTGTGTCCGATGGCATATGATTGAGCAATAAGTCACATGAGTGAATATTTTCTATATTGTATGTACAGTTGAGGAGATTCCCATCTTTGCTTTTAGAGAAAGGCATATTTTATTTACAAATGAACCAAATGATGAAAATCCCTACTTCCACGCCACATTTGGAAGTCTTGAAGTACAATCATTCTAATCATCAATTTCTGCTCAAACTATTCATTAAAGTCTACCATTGATCATCCAATTTACCAAGTTCTGCAGAAGATTCCCGTTCTCACTATCCCTGTGTAAGAGAAGGTATTTTTCAGAATAGTTTTTCAGCTCATTTTGTATTATTGCTTAGACTTGTATTTATATACATGTTGAGTTAATCTGAACCATACATTTGTTAGAGAGTACAAAATAAAATGAAGGGTAAAGATTTAGTCTGTTATAACAAACTGTACTGGTCCAGCTAGTTCCCTTAATGCCTTATGCTTTGTCTGTATCTTGGCAAAGGTACGTGATTTATTCAGATGCATTTCTCCCTCTTTTCTCGAATCTTCTTCTCTAACACCCCTACGCAAACTAAGCCTAAGGCTTTGAATTAGGTTCAGTTTGCTTGTCAAGAGTTGAAATCGTGTGGAGCTAAGGGGTTTTGTGTGAATGTCTACGAATTAGTCATTGATGCTCACATATTTAATTTCTATTTCTCCTTTCTCTACTTTGTCTCTGATGAAGTGGATGTCGATCTCGATGTGTTTCGTTCTCGAGTGAAAGAGGGGATTTTGAGCAAGAGATTTGGCTCCATTACTGTCGCTCTAGAGAATGGGTTTGTGAGGAAGAGTGAAACCGAGTTCAGACAGTAGAGATGTGAGGTAGAAAACTTATGTCGACACCTGAGATAGGGCTCGATATTCAGCCTTTGTGCTGGATTGAGCTATTAGCGTCTGTTTCTTAGAGATCCAGAATAATAGGTTTTCCCCTAAAAATACACATCCTTCGATTGTGGATTTGCGATCATCGAGGGAGTTGGCCCAGTTAAAATCACAATACGTATGGAGAGCAAGAGGCAACGATGAAGATTTGAAGAGCAGTGCCAGGTTTGAGGTTCCCTTCAGGTAATGCAAAACTCTTTTACATGCTATCCAATGTGTGTTTAAGGGATTTTGTAAAAATTAGCTCAATTTGTTCACTACATACCTAATGTCTAGTCTTGTGTTGCATAGATATTGTAAAGCTCCTATTGTACTTTGGTAAAGCTTTGGGAGTTCAAATGGTGTGTCATTCTGTAGAGACAATTTGATTGCTGGAGTGGTGGGTGTTGATGAAGGCTTGTAAGAGAACATGTTTGCTCGAGTGAGTAGATCTTCAACGTATTATTTTTGTGAAAGATATAGACCATTTATGTTTCCATATGTTTCAAATCCAAGAAAGTGATTTATACTTCCAAGTCTTTTCAGTGCAAATCGAGACTGCAATTGACTAATAATTATATGAATTGCTTGTGTTGAGTTTCTTGTGATCAAGATGTCATCTACATAGACCAATAGCATGATAATAGTTCCATTTTTAGTAGAGCAAAATAAAGAAGTGTCTGACCTTGAATTGTGAAACCCCCATTGAGACAGTGCATACTTTAGTTTGTAAAACCAACCCCTAGGAGCTTGTTTCAGTCCATAGAAAGCCTTTTTTAGCTTGCAGACATGATGAGGTTAAGATTTTCTTTCAAATCCTTATGGCTGGTTGACGTAGACAGTTTCATGTAGCTCTCTTCATGTAGAAAGGCATTGTTGATATCAACTTGCTGAATGAGACATCAAGTGATAACATTACTCTTATGGTTGAGGTTTTCACAATAGGGCTGAAAGTTTTTGAAAAGTCAATGCTAAGGGTTTGATTAAACCCTTTGGCAACAAATCGGACTTTGTGTTTATAGATAGTCTCATCAGTATTGTATTTAGTCCAAAATATTCATTTTGTGCCAAGAATATTCATAGTAGAGTCATAGGGAACAAGTGTCCAAGTTTGGTTCTATTGGAGAGCATGAAATTCATCTTGCATAGCTTGTAACCATGTAGGGTTATTTAGAGTTTCAAGAACTGTTCTAGATTCAGTCTGTGGGCTTAAGGTTAAGGCAAAGGAATACAATTTTGGTTTGAAAATTTCACTTTTAGATCGGGTTTGCATAGGATAAGCATTTTGCATGTGAGGAACTGATGAGTTTGGTTCAATGTGTAGTGTGGTTGATGGAGGGATTGTAGGTAAGGTATTTTGTGAAGATGAGAAATGTGATGAGGAGTAGGGATTTTAAGAGCTAACTTGTCTGTCGAGGGATTCAGCTTAGAGAGAGCATTCTGTTGAAAGAGAGTGATCCGAAATGGTCCCTGATGAAGAGGTATTGATTGGAGTTGAGGTTAGAGTAAAAATAGGTGAAGTTGATGAGGCTATAGGATTGTTTGAATGGGAAGAAAGAAGTTGAGGGAAAGGAAATTCAGTTTCATTAAACTCAACATGATGAGATATGATGATTTTACCTTCATTAGTCAAACATTTGTAGTCTTTATGCATTGAACTATATCCAAGAAAAATACATTTAGTGGTGTGAAATCCTAATTTATGATGAGAGTAATATCTGAGATAAGGAAAACAACTACAACCAAATGTTTTGAGGTTAAGATAGTTCGGTGATTTGTTATGCAATCTTTCAAAAGGTGATAGATTTTTCAGTCTAGGAGATGGTAGATTGTTGATAAGGTATGCAGTTGTGTGAAAGGCTTCTAACCAATAGGTGAGTGACATATGAGCATGAGATAAGAGGGTGAGTCCCATTTTTGTAATATGTCTATGTTTCCTTTCGAAAACCCCATTCTGTTGATGAGTATAAGGACAACTGAATCTTGGTTGTATTCCATGTTTTGTGAGGTAAGGTAAGAGAGCTTTATATTCACCTCCCATGTTAATGTGTAGAGCTTTGATCTTTCTGTTCAATTGAAATTCAACATTGGTTTTGAAATTGATGAAAACAAATAGGGTATTAGATTTTAGTTTCAGGGGATAAAACCAAGTGACTCTGGTATAGCATCCACAAAAATAAGATAGTATCTGTGCCCTTCGGTAGATAAATGTGCAGAGGGTCCCCAGATATCTGAATAAATGATTTCCAAAGGATTTTGAGTAGTAATATCATGAGTTTGAAATGATAACTAATGTAGTTTTCCTTCCTTACAAGCATCACAATGAGATAGACTTTTAAGACTAAAGTTGAACTTCATTGAATTTAGAATTTGTTTCAAGACATGTTTAGAAGGATGTCTTAGCTTGGCATGCCAGACATTTACATTTTTCTATGCTATATTAGCCTCGCAATGAGTGTTTTAAAAGGAAACCTGATGAGAAGGACTGGTCTTGGTTGGTCTGAAGCTGTCAAATTGTTTAGTGGTTTTGAGGCCGTAGAGCCCATCCTTAAGTACTCCCTTGAGCAAAATCTTCCCTGTTGCTTTGTCCTTAAACAGACAATTTTTATTAGTAAACTCAATAGAAATGTTGTTGTCTTTAGTGAATTTAGAAATGCTAAGTTTTTGGTTATGCTAGAAACATGCGGAATTTGTCTTAGTACAAGGGGTGCGTGTTTATTGTCTAGAAAGTGTATGTAGGATGAGCCAATGTTAGCAATAGGAAGAGAGTTACCATTGCCCATAGTAAGTTGATCCTTTTCATCATATTCTAAACTTATTGACAAATTGTTGAGATCTGCTGTGACATGATTTGTAGCCCCACTGTCTATAAACCATGTATTATTGTTGGCTGCTTTAGATGAGAGATTTTTGAGCTGATTCTGAGCTAGGTAGGTCTAGGGATAATTTTGAGCATTGTTTTGTGTGACTATATTCTGTTTCCATTCCATCTGCCTGCTCTGCCTCAATTTCCTCTTCCTCTAAATCCACTTCTTCCTCGATAGTTTGTGGTTGCATAGTTGGTAGTGGGTGATGAGATTTCCAATTGATTGACTGTATTTAGCTGCTCTATTTTTGTTTCATGCATCATGAGAGGGGTACTGCACTTCTTGTAATGTTGAAGATTTCATGAAGTGTGTTAAATATACCACAACAAGGTACTATTCATGACCAAGGCTGTTTAAGGCAGTTAATATTAATTCATACTCATTAATTGCATGTCCTGCTACTTGAAGTCAATCTCCAATAAATTTGACTTTTTGCATATATTATGATATAATATGTGAGCCCTTTTTAAGAGTTAAGAGTTGATGCTTTAGTTGAAAAACTCTAACCATAGATGTTTAAGTATAAAGATTGTCCAGAATCTACCAGACTTGATAGGATGAACTTGAGTGATTTACCTGTCCTATTACCTCTTCTCCAATAGTTGAAAATAGCCAGCATAGTAACAGTTGGTCTATCCTTCTCCATTGTTTGTATTCTGCATTTTCAGTTACCTAATTTGTTTCTATTGTTATGAACTGAGGAGGAGGCGCTGATTTGATGAAGTTTTCGAGCTCAAAGGCTCTTATGTCTACAAGGAATTGGGCTCTCCAGTTGATAAAGTTTTGCCTATCAAGTTTGATGGGCAGATTGAAATTAAGAGTTTTGTTTATAGCTTAAAAGTCAAGAGAGTATGATGTAACATTTTGGGTGGTAGCAGATGTCCCAAAAATTTCTTCCATTTTAACACTTGTCAATTGAGCTCTGATATCATATAAGAAAAGGTATTTTTTAGAATAGTTTTTCAGCTATTTTGTATTATTGCTTAGACTTGTATTTATATACATGTCGAGTTCATCTAAGCCATACATTTGTTAGAAAGTACAAAATAAAATGAAGGGAAGAGATTTAGTCTATTATAACAAATTGTACTCGTCCAGCTGATTCCCTTAATGACTTATGCTTTGTCTGTATCTTGACAGAGGCACGTGATTTATTTAGATGCATTTCTTCCTCTTCTCTCGAATCTTCTTCTCTAACACCCTCAAAGCCTTAGGTTCAGTTCGCTTGTCAACAGGTGAGTGAAACATGTTAGAGAAGAAGATTAGTGAGAAGATGGAGAAATTTATCTGAATAAATCACGTGTCTCTGTCAAGATACAGACAAAGCATAAGGCATTAAGGAAACTAGTTAAACCAGTACAATTTGTTATAACAGACTAAATCTATACCCTTTATTTTATTTTGTACTCTCTAACAAATGTATAGTTCAGATCAACTCAACATGTATATAAATACAACTCTAAGCAATAATACAAATGAGCTGAAAAACTATTCTGAAAAATTCCTTCTCTTACACCATGTATATTTAGAGCAAAAAACAAAGCTTGGCAGTAGACTGTGAGTGACACAGGTTACTCCTGATTAAGCACAACGTAAAATTAGGAACCAAAAGCCCCGAGTAAACGAAGTTCAACGCGGGAAAATAATCATATCACCACATCATCATAGCCAACTACAGTCTAGTGACAGTAAGGATCCAAAATACCTTGAATCACCAAAGAGAAAAGAACCAAAAGCAGCAACGCTGAGGAGAAGAAGACCCTGTGAAGAGAACATCTAGTAGCCAACGGAAATTATCTTACCGACGGCAGATAATGAAAGCTCAGAGCCAAAATATTGAAACATAAAGTTAGTGTGACTAATCAGTCAATAAGAAACACTTCTACTGCGAATCATTTAATGATTACATCGACATGTACCGCACAAACTATAATTCCTCAGGATTCAACTTACCCTTGTAGACACTCAACAGTTCAGGTATTTCCTCTGTAAATTTGGTC
>JANZLX010000009.1:16364834-16377776 GCA_025531955.1 Erythroxylum orinocense
CACGATCTTAGCATCAGAAAGCAACATGCTTTTAAGGAAGTTATAACTAGGCTTTATATGCTTCTCTAAGCTTCTGGTCAAAAGGCTAGGGTCTGCTGTGAGTGTTCTAGCAAGGTCGGTATTTGAAATCCCAATGGAGCGCAAGAACTTGAGTTTTGGCATAAGTGTATTCTCAGGATCGGCTAACAACAGTAAAGGTCGTTTCTTGATGAGTCTTGAGATCTGAGACTCGGTAAATCCATGGTTTCTAAGAAGATCCAAAACCGCATCTGGTCTCTTTGAAGACTCGAATTTCATCTTCTCCGCCGCTGACACCGCAGCTTCTACAGAAATCCTGCATGATTTAATCAGGTAGTTCACTGTAAAAGAATCTCCTTTTTCTCTTGATAACTTGCTTGTAATGGATCTACAAAGGGGCTGGTAGTTCTGAAGATAAACAGAGGTTTCGACTCTAAGTAGTTGGGTGGATTTGGTTGGTGACAATAAGCTTCTACGAAGAAAATCGAAAGAGAGTGCTGGGTTAAGCAGACCCAAACATTGGAATTGTTGAACAAACCTCATCCTAGATTTGGGTTGCATCAGATCAAATGACGGCATTATCGTCTCAGTATATTACCTCTCCATGCCCCCGAAACCCTCTTAAGGGCGTTGCCGTCTTATTACAACGAGATGGTCTCTAAAAACTTAGTTTGGATACAAAAGCAGTTCTGCTCCGAAGCACAGCAATCTTCAATTCCCGTTGCCCTTCTGATTAATCCTTTTCTTTATTATACTATGGTTCTCCTTGCATCCTTACATGTATCTCTAATGCTTTAGTTTAAGTCTTTCGAGTATCTTTAGTATAAGACGTTAAAACTTGCTATGCATTATATTGTATTGACTAACTTTCAACGATATACAATTGAATATTTAATAAAAAGGGCATCTGCTTAATAAACCACCATAGGGTTATCCAAACACTCACAAATTCAATGTGATATTCTTCCCCTGCACTGGAATAGAAGATTCCCAGAAACTCTCTTATACTACATCAGGTACACACATACCCTATTCCAGAGGTAATTCATATATTAACTTAAGAGAAAACTAGAATTTTACATAACAACGGAGGGCTTCTTGGAAAGCAAGACCTTGAGAGCTTTGGGGTCGAACACTGGGGGACTACAAGTGAAGTTTTGACATACAAGTGCAACAACTTTATCTGCAACATAATTATTTCTCGCCATGAGAGCAATGTTGCTATTACTTTCTTGCCAGAATTCCATTTCTTCATTGTTTGTGGGGTCTACGTGAATTACCTGCAGAAAGATTTCAGCACAGAAAATGCGACCATCGAGACGCAGCAACTGAAAATGCTTGAGAAGTCCAAAGCAATGTACTTACTGTTTTATTGGGATCATATGAAGCATGAGCAGTAGCCAGCATGTTATCAAATTCCAAAGATGGCTTGCGACCAACCAAGACAACATGCTTCTGTGAGGGCACAGAAGTCATGTCCGCTGCACAGCACATTAAAGGTATAGCCATGGCCATGTCTTTTAGTCTCGTCTCAAAAACTGCCTGTTTAACCAAAGCCTAAGTGTTAAAAGGCAAACTCAATAAGTTCAACAACTAGTCTCACTAAGAACAAAACATACCAGAAGATGCTCTGCAGTCTGCCTGTAATGTTCAGACTTACTGCCACCCACCATTGAGGCCAATCTTATGAGATTGATTGCAGTAACCGAGTTTCCTGAAGGCTCTGCACCATCATGATCTTCCTTTACTCGGAGGAGAACCGAAGGGTCCTCGCCAGGAGTATTGAAATAACCTCCTCCCCTTTTGTCCAGAAATAGTTCATCCTGGTAAACATTTTACAAGCAATCACATTTAGGTCAAGATTTAAGGCCATTTCCTACAATGACCAAACAAATTCTGGTGGTTGTTACCTGAGTGTTTTGTAGTTCAGTAGCCCATACCAGCCAACATACTCCACCACCAAACTCATAGAGATCCAACAACCCAGAAATGAGGAAAGCATAATCATCTAAAAAGCCAGGTGCTTTAGAGGGACCATTTCTAAAGCTGTGTTGAAGTCTGCGTGTTTGTTCATTGTAAAGAAGATTTCGTATAAAATGTGCTGCCTTTTCTGCAACTTCTAGGTACTCCTTCGGCTGCAATTGTCACAAGCAAAAATGGAATGTCAGATCAGAACAAAGCCAACCACCAAAGCCCCACAAAGGAAAGTGATGTTCAACCCAATTGACAGTGAACAATGGGCAAAAACTATGTCATACCAGTTCAATTGTAATACTCTAAACCAGAGGCACAACAATGCCCCAAACCATAACATAATACCCAAAAAGATGACAAGAATTATCATCCCCTGTTCGTCCCGGTAGACTGGAAACCAACATGATTAAATTATGAACATTCCAAGGGAATATATTTTCCAATAAGTCAAAATGGTTCAGCCAAAAGACAAAGTACAACACTTAATAACCAAAACTTGCTATCCCATAGACATCAATGACATCTTCACACGTTGTCATCTAATAAATGATGGAACAAGAAACCGATCAACACATTCTTTCAAAAGCTTTTCTTACAAAAATATTAGTCCAAAGAATCCAAATATCCCAGGATATACTTCAGCAGGTAATTGAACAATCAACTTTAGAAGATACGTTGACAAGCAGAAGATTGCAATATCTTACATCACATCCAGTAACAGGAAAGTTGTATTTTGTGCTCTCAGCTTCAAACTTGAGAATCTTAGAAGCTCTTGCAAAAGATGAAATTGTGAGACCATTCCACGAAACAATTACCTAACAAGGAACTGTTTTGTCAAACACTTTGCATCACAAGCAGAAAGCTAAATAATCAAAAGCGCATATCAGAAAGAAATGATTATGTTTTGAAGTATAAGACCTTGTCATCTAGATGTGGCCTTGGTCGTTTTGATCTTAGATCAAAAAGCTTTTGCTTGCACTTTCCCAATATTTCAAGATACTCTTCAACAGAAAGCTGATATTTGGATGCTAATTCTGCAGTATCATTGAGTTCAATAAGCACATTTTTCCCTTTGAATTCGTTGTGAGGATCACTCATTCTTGAAAGGTCACAATTCCCCAGAGGTTTTATATAATAATGATCCTTAAAAAGAGTTGCATGTTCTCCCAGGGCATCTTCAACCTAAACCGCATAAAATATACAATCACAATAGGTAATGCAGAAAAAGAAAAAAATCCTTCTTTTCTAATATCTTGTCGAGTATGAAAGAAATCTTGTCGAGTATGAAAGAATTATTCTTTTGTATATAGATGTTAAGGGAAAGGAATTTGTACATTTGTAGGTGAATCCTACAAAAACTTATTCAGGAGACTGAGCTATGCAGACGCTATCCACTAATGTAAACTCCTCAAAATGGTTTCTGGCTAAACAGATGGCGACTTGAAAAAGCCCAATGAACAGATTACTTCAGGTAGAGTAAAATACAACCTTTGTACTAAGACACTGAGACCTCTAGAAAAACATCAGAAACTGTGTAGAAAAAGTAAGAAATATACGGTGCTCAGAATGTCCAATGAGCACCCTTATCACTCTTGCTGGATTGGTATGTACTCTTAGGTTATTGTTTAATTCAACCAAGGGACTAAAAGAATAATGACACAATAACAATATAACCTCTTTAGTTGTCCATATGTAAAAAGCTCCTTCCTTTTTCTTCCTAGCACCTTCATGTTCAGCACTATCAGCATCCTCTGCCGAAAAGATTTCACCTCGTGGTCCAATCATATCTCTTCTCAAGTAGTCAAGAATGTCGCGGGACATACATGAATAGAAGACATCATTGGTAATAGAAAAAGCATCCAAGTAAACATTAGCAAGCTGCCCTTGATCATACAACATCTTCTCAAAGTGAGGAACTGCAAGGAGAAAACGACAACTTTAACATTTCTTTCTATGAAGTTCACTTAATGAAATAAAATTCCACAACATGAAGCTAACTGAGTAGATTGACCATACCTCTCATTGAAACCTTACAAGAGATTCTTTATCAACCCAGTACTTTCAGGAGATAGACTGAACATGGGATTTCCAATATTCATGAAGACTACAGAATCTCTTGTAAATCTCAAGTTAAGATGGATTGGTCAATTTACTAGATGAGCTATATGTTGTATGTTTTTATATGAAGACCAACTGACCATGCCAGCGCTCATCCACACTATATCTGTGAAAGCCACCTCCAATGTGATCATGAACACCTCCCTTTGCCATGCATTCCAGAGTAAAAAGAACCATTTTCACACTTTCCTTTCCTTCACCTGATTTACCAGCATCCTCTAATTTTTTAGAGTAGTATAGCATCAGTTGGATCTCAACAGGTCGAGGAAACTTTGGGGCCGACCCAAATCCACCATACTGCGAATCATAGTTTCGAGACAACTGCAATCACAATAACGCAGAAACTTAACATACAGGTAATAGATAACAAGAATTCCATATAATTCCATTTAATTGTAACCCGCCAACCTCTAAGTTTTAACAATTATATGGTACTGAAGCAATATTAAGCACAAATGTTAACGGCCTAGCTTTAGCGCTGAATGATCAGCATCACTAAAGAACCAAAAGGTGTTTCTTTTTCCTTCTTCCACAATAATGTGGCCACGAAATTTTATGTGAAAACAAGAAAATAGCATACTTGCTCTGCACATAGACGCAGGGCACTCAGTGGAAGCCCATCAGCCAATTTAATTGAACTGGCAGTTGCTGCCAACGCTTCTGACAACTGTTCAATGGCAAAATCTCCACTCTTAACAAGCATCTCTCGCTTAGTGTCCCACGCATCCTTCACTTTTCTGAATAAATAAGTAGAATGAATGAATACGGTAAAGATAGTTCATGTATGCTATAAGAACCTTTGGTATTGCATAATTTACCAACTCTTTAATTGTTGCAAGCTCTAGCACTTTAATAATTGTTCAAAGCTCTAGCACTTTAATAATTGTTCAGAAAAGCACAGAAAAAGAGATAAAGAAGAATGAAATTAGGCTGTGCAGTGGCCACAATGCTTTCACCTGAGTATACTTTTAAATCCGGGCCTTCCATATCTATCATCTGGAGGAAAGTAAGTTCCCCCCATTAAAGGTTTCAAATCAGGTGAAAGGAAGACGCTAAGCGGCCACCCTCCGCCACCATAAAGTGCTTGCACGAACGTCATATAAACCTGCACGGATAAAAGTACTTTGTCAAGCTACCAGAAAGAAAGGTATAGAGTTCAGATAATATTGGCTTCCCATTTATGTGAACATGCAGAAAAACAATATAGTGCATACAAATTTCTGCTCTAATATGAGAGAAAAGTAAGCACCAATTAGATGGTATAACATCTAAAGATCCTGCTCTCCCATTTTCGAAGTCAACTAAAAGAACACAGTAGTCTTGTCATATGATTTTAATCGATAAGCCAAAGGCTCACCTTATCAACATCTGGCCGTTCCTCACGATCAACCTGACACACTTGACAGTTCAGAACGACTTGCAAAATAGAAATTATCAATTCCCAAAGATTTATTTATAACTAGCTATAAGATACCGTCACTGATTCCATCTTACCTTAATACTAACAAACCAATCGTTCAACAATTTAGCCACCCCCTCGTCTTCAAAAGACTCCACTTCCATAACATGGCACCTAATCGGACATTCCAGGCCAAAACGTTAGTTCCCTCTTTTTTTTTCCTTTCAAATTATTACTAAAAATAAAAATCACAGATACCGAGTTGACATAGAAATTTTACCAGTGGCAGGTACTGTATCCGACTTGAAAGAGAAAGCAGCGACCAAACCCACCAAGAGAATTTCCAAGAAACGGAAAACATGAGACCCCGAAATTTCCAGATCACAATAAATAAAAAACCAAAGAATGGATTCAAGAAAATTAAAGTACTTGACAAGAAGATGGGCACGTCTCTTCTGCGCGCTTCAGCGAAAGCTTCATCGCCCCATGGGTACCAATCAACCTTCAACCCAATAATTCAAAACATCCCAAATCAAAACACAAAACCAAATCGCTCATTTGCACCCTGTAAACGATAAAAGAATCAAGATTTTTACAGGGTTATGAGCGTGTTGAAGCAGATAGGGACTGTGCTCAGCCGCGAGACGATTGGTATACTTGTGGTGAGAAGCAGAAGGCATCGGTTGGGTGGTATGCTCGGCCATTGCCACGACGCCCCTATTCGAGTGAAACCAACGAACAAAGGGAGGGAACACCCGACAAGAAGGGTACCTTCCAAGAATATGGGAAGACAACTTAGGAGCAGACAGGACGACTGAGCGACGGAGAAGATGTGAAGAGAAGACAAAGGAGTCAAGCATAGAAGCTGCGCGTGGGAATAGCATACAAAAAAAAGAAAGCTGAGGCGAGGCGGAAGGAGAAGATATATACATATGATGGAGAGTTGAGGTTGGGAGGGTGGAATTGAGAGAGAGAAGAGGAATTTAGTGTGTTTACGACAAGTGTAAGGATCTGTGAAAACGCTGAAGAGACGATGACGGGGTGGATGTTTGACATGTGTGAATAGTTTAGTTACTCACCTAGCTTACAAGCTGCCACGTGACATACCACTTCCCAGTTGACGCTCACGGAATTGGCAAGGAATATTATTTAAATGGACTTTTCATGGGCAATGTTATTCTCTCGATGAACGATCGACTATCTTAGCTCAGTAATATGTGGGAGAGGACCGATATCAGTAGGGATGCGTATGGTGGCTATGGTACTTTCAGATGGTCGGATAGGTTATATCTTGTAAATCTCCATTTCATTTATTAGATATGTAAACCACTTCATCTAGCATTGCATGTTTCATAAATACTGCAATCAACAGCTGCTTGTACAGATGCAACAGGATACTGTAGTTCCATGACTATCATGTTGAGTAGATAGAATTAAGAGCCCTCATCCCTTCCTTTGCTGCCTCTCACCTCCCCAACTCCCAAGGCACTTTAGTCAGAATATGAAAAGTAGAATAAAAGGACGTTAGTACGTGGCCTAACATTCGATTTATTAATGACTAAACCTAATCAATTGACAGTAATTAAATCGTTAATTAATTCGAACTGTTGATATAATTATTTAATAGAAGTACTAGATTGAAGTTAATTGCTCATGTACTTGAGCTCAATTGATTATAATTAAATGGTTAATTGATATAGTTATTTAATAGAAGTACTTGTCAGAAATTTCACGTCGGACAATTATGAGGATATTTAAAAATTTATAATAGTGTGCAAACTTCTCCTTCTTGAGTTAGCTTTTGGGGGTGAGTTAGGCCTTTCTAACATGGTATCAAAGCTTGCTTATCTTGATGGTTTGGGCTGGTGCTTGGTTTTGTCCATTTACCCAATATGTCCATCAGATGTCCAATTCTGCTCTGAACCGAGGGGGTGTGTCAGGAATTCCACATCGGACAACTATTAGGGCATTCAAGAATTTATGATAGTGTGCAAACCTCCCCTTCTTGAGTTAACTTTTGGGAGCAAGTTATGCCTTTCTAACAGTACTAGATTAAAGTTAATTGATATAAATTGATCCTGCCCCTGTCTTTTGGGGTATGTTTGGATGTGGGTGGAGGGATGGAAGGGAATGGAATGGAATGACCCAAATGACTCAGGCCATTGTTTGAGCGTCTATTTTGAAACAGGATAGAATGACAATTAATGGCTTTGGAAGCCATCTTTTGCCATCTAAAATCTAATATTTTGTGACTTCCCAAATTGGGGGGTCAGGGATGGAATGACGTGGCTTGCCTTCCAAACCCTAATTTAATGACAAAAATACTCTAAAAAAATTAATAAAATTACAACTTCTGTCCAGCAAATACCTACGCGGCTACATGTTACTACGTCCATTGCGTTTCTCCTTCAATTGGCTTCTTTCATTGACGAACGTTTTCCTCCACATTTTTCATGCATGGGACCATCTTTAATTTGGACTTCAAACTTATTTGTTCACAAATCTATGCAAAATTCTCTGTATGAATAGATGCCTAACGAAGATTACAGTGCGATGAGGGTTAATGAAAAAGAACAAGAAAGTTGATTGCTTATATAGGAAAATGACAAAACTATATTCTGGGCATCTTACAATTTGAAATGCTTTGGGGTTACTAAAATAGTTTCATGGCAACTATGCATATCTTATTACAAGGGTAATTTTGAAAAAAAAATATTACAAGTCATTCAATTCCATTCATTTTTAGTATCACTTTCAAACAATGGTCAAAGGAGTCCCCCTCTTATTTTATTTAAACTTCCAAATAATGGAGTGATCCATTTCATTTCATTTCATTCCACTCAATTCCATTCCGTTCCATTAATTGTCATTCCATTCCATTCCACCCTAAACTCCCAAACATACCCTTAAGTTTTACGCTTAATAAAAATACATCATTAGAAAAAAGCTACCATAAAATAGAAAATTAAGAGAGAGATTAATTTATCGAGTATTCTATAAGTTTGTATCATGACATTTCAATTGAGCTCTTTATGTACGTTTATTGTTTATTATCACGTGAGAAATTTATAAGTTCAAGTTCATGTTATAATTATGTTTTTACCTAAAATTTTATGCTTACATTGGTATTAAAGCCATGTTTGAATATATAATTTCTCCTCAATAAATCGTAAGAGTTTGATTTGTTTCGCTTCCAAAATTCTTAAATCATAATTAACCAAATAATTATCAAAATATACCATTAATAATTAAATTCCTCAATAGATCTAAAAGAGATAATTGTTTGTCAACTACAAAAATATTATATACTACACAACTATCCAAATTGTCACATTAAAAATTATATACCTTTTTACAATTTTACAAAAGTAATCTACTAGCCCCACCTATTCTTCACTCTTTCTATCACGTGCACTAGTATTATCGACAACACTAATCTCCTAAAAAAAATGGTGGTAAGGGGTGAGTTGCCTACTCAGTAAGGGTAACCGATCGTACCCTTAAAATTAAGTAACTCAACAAATATTTATAAGACTTAGTCAATCAGTTAACATACATATAATACGTATATACATAACAGTACTCAGTCTAATCCAAATAGTTAACAAACATCCCAATAATTTTACCAAATTATGATTTACATGATATAAATTATAACTATCATTCATGCTTTATTCCAATATTTAATTGAATTGTTTGGGTCCAGCTTAACCTAGTAGGCTTATATCTAATGATATGTCAGCTCATCTCAACTCATTGTAAACTCTCACCAATTGGAAATGTAATTAAATGTATAAATATTGACACAGTATATCTCAATTTCTTAATCTTCACCTCGGTACTACTTCAGTACTTAGCCATCGACATATGATATCCCCGGGACTCATCATATCCTGATACCACTCTAGTACTTAGTCTTCAGCACAGGACATCCCTAGGACACAGAATGCCCTAGTATCGGCTCCACGAATAGATACCTAGCCATCACTCACTCATATCAACTCAACTTATCCATCTAAGACCATCGAATATAGCATATCCTAGGCAAAGCCACCAATTCTTGATTGTCACCTATTATTCACAACTTATTATCCACCAGCCTCTATTTAATTAACACATTTCCCATCAACTTAACAAGCAACACACCTCAAAAAACGTAACAAAATATAACAATGAAACACCTTATGCTACATTAATTATTTGATAATTAAAGTACATATAATTCATATATGTAATTATTAATCATTAATTTAATTAATGACTAATTCAAAATATAATTTATTAATAACAAAACTGTACTATATTTTAAGAGCAAAGTCCAAGATTATCCTTACCTTAATTTTGAACTCAACTAATTGATAGTCCAAATTCCTTAATTGGACCTTCGGACCTAAAATTAACAAAATTCTATTAGATTAATTTACGAAAAATTTCTAACCCAATTACAATTAATACTCCAGCATTATTCTCTTTTCTAATTTATTCTTAATTATAAAAATAATATCCTTACTAACCTAACCTCCATAATTACTAAAATACCCTTAACTAATTAAAAGTCATATTTTACCCCCGTCCATTTCAAGTAATATAAAAAATGCCCTTCTTGGAAGTAAATTCCATATTTACCCTTCACTTTTTGTTTTTCCTATTCTGCCCCTACATGCAACTTAAATTTTCAAAAGATGTCATCTTCTTCAACCTCTCCTTTTCTCTTATCTGTTATTCTTTTGTCATTCTCTAGCCACATTTCTTCATTTTTATCCCTTCATGCAACTTCAATTTTTTTCCAAATCAATCATAACATGCAAACCAACTATAAACTAGTGTAATTCTAAAAAAAAACTATAAACTAGTGTAGGATGATCAAAAATTGCAAAAACATTGACATAATATAGCTATTGGAGTTTTTACCTAAGTCTGAGACAATTTGAGATTGTCAACCTCCATAACACCCCCCCCCCCCAAAAAAAAAAAAATTGTTGCAAAACAAACCTAATAAGAGAACCTATGAGGAAAGTGTTGTAAGGCTCCGATCATGCATCTCATACATAATAGATATCAAATATACGCAACGGAAAATAAAACAAAATCTCAAAAACTAGATTTACTCATGCATATAGATATAGAAAACAAAAACATGAAATGTAATATATTTACATACATTTCTCACTACCTCCTTCGTTCTTTAATCTTTTTCTCATTGGGTTGTCGTAAACCACAATGATCAACGTAGACCATCTCTAATGAAAGTCCACACGAAGCTAGAAGGATGAAACCTCGCTAGGAGATGGCTAGAGTTCTTTCTTTATATTAGCAAAGGCAAGAATTCTTGTGAGAGTTAGAGAGAAAAAGAGTGTGTTTATGAGAAAGAACCTGTCTTTTACTTGTGTCTTACCTAAGATGCACGAAAATGATTATTATTTTCTACCCTCTTTGGCCTCCCATAACCTCCATCATTAATGGAAAGTTGTATGAAGTTAATGGTCATGAATAGCGGGCATTAGTGAAAGTTATGGGAAGTTAATGACCATGAATAGCATGCATTAATGGAACTTTTGGTAAGTTAATGACCAAATTGGAAGCCAACAACACTTGTTTCTAATCTATTCCTTTCAACGTTTTATACCAAGATCACATCGTGATACAATCTCGAAACACTCTTTCATATCTTGAATCACCATTCAAGACCATTTTACTCATCCTTCGGATCTCCTATGTGTGTGACCCATTAGATTCTCAGTTATGTTAGCTAGTTGAATTAACACTTAATTCAAGTAAGTCAAGAGTGGTATCTAGCAATTGAACGGAAAGTTAGTGGTTTGACTACGAACCCTTCCATACTCAATGTTACCGTGCAATTTGTCCTTTCACCATCTATACCCCACTTGGTTCATAGTATAGTCAAAGTATTAACTCCCACTAGACTGTCTATGTCACATCTAGTCCAAGTGATATTAGATCTTGTCCTGAGGATCTCATTACTCTATGTAATATTGAAGACTCTCTTCGTGACACATATCTGCTCTGGTCAGACTCCTGAGTAATAACCCCAACAAGTGGTCGTGGGTATCATTTCCTTCTATCTGGAGTGGTAAATCCTTTATTGGCTACTTAATTACCTCCGAATACCTTAAGTTGTATCCAATTACCACCTTATAAGTAACCCCTGAAAGGCACCGATGAATGGGGTCACAGCACAGGATCAATATCCGAGATATCTTTGAGAACCTCAAGTCAAAGGATACTTGCACCATTGCTATGATGAGACTATCGTTGACACTGAAATAGAATATCCATATGATTGTCTCATAGTAGGTCAATCCAATGTACTTACTACCTTTAGTAAGCATTCACATGTTAACTCTAAACAACTCATGTCTACAACCTATGAGGTCTACTGCTTGATCCAATCAAGGAGTATAATATGTGTTATTTTATCCGAATTAATGATATACCATCTCGTTAATCCTATGACTAGGGAAAGTTTGGATGCTAGCATAATTACACACAATGGGAATCTCATTATCATGTTCTCATCATGGTTTCCTCTATGCTATGTTTTGTATTAAGGACTTGATTAAATCAATTTAAGATTAACATCAAATTCATAAATGTATGAACGTCACAATAATGAAAAATGCCTTTATTAATCATAAAATGATTTGTACAATAAGTGTTAAAGGTGATTGCCTTTAGAGCATTTCTCTAACAAACTCCCATTTGCACTAAAGTCAATCGCCTTGATATTTAACACCATAGGCGTGTTCTTATGACATAAAACTCTTTTGGAAAATAGGTTTAGTTAACGGATCACCTATATTATGATCGGTGGGAACTCTCTCTATCTTGACATCATTTCTATAATGATTTCTCTAATAAAATGGTAGCACTTGAGTACATGTTGTTAAGTCAAAATGACTTTACATAAATGATTTTGATGAAGTACAAATAATAATGAAAAGCATACGGAAGCAAAAATGAAAAGCAGACGGAAACAAAAATGAAAAGCAGACAGAAGCTAAAATAAAAAGCAAACGAAAGAAAGCAAACGATATAAAAAGTAGACGAAAGAAAGCAGAAGATATAAAAAGTAGACGATATAAAAAGCAGACGAAGAAAAGAAGACGGAAGCAAATCACGTCAAATCATGAATCAGTCTGAGTTAGTTACAGAACTCAACTGAATAACCGTTTATTGAAAGAAGCAAGAAACAAGAATCAAGAACCAGTTGAAGCCGAATACTATAAATATGAGTCAGAGTCGAAGATTGCAGAAGTTACTGAAGTTAGCAAAATTAAAGAGCTCAGCAATACTTAAGAGAAACTATTGTGCGAAACATCTACAACTATTTTTCTGTAACAAAGCTCGAAAAACCTTTCAGTTGAAAGTAGAGCAGATAGCCTGCAGAGGCTAAGTGTGAAAGAATACTGATT
>JANZLX010000009.1:16377876-16388127 GCA_025531955.1 Erythroxylum orinocense
ACCCGACAATACAAATCCTGCCAAGCACGCCTTTGGTCAAACGATTCTTAAATTCTATCCACAACCCAAAATCTTTAATATGATCGAAAACTCTGAGTTCACCTGAACAGTAGCTGAGCAAGATCCAATATATCAGAATAACCGCTGAAACCCCAAAATTCAGAGAATGCCCAACCGGCATGGTGACAAATTCACTCCACGATCGGACCCAAGCTACACCTGTGCACCTGTATGAAATTATGTATGATAATTCGCCTCCGCCAATGGCTGTGAATGTTGATGATGACGAAGATAACAATGTATCTTTTTGACCTTTAATTCAAAAGGGTTAAGTATTTATTTATATCTTAACAAATACATTTTATTAAATAAAAGTTAAAATTATCTTAACAAATACATTTTATTAAATAAAAGTTAAAATTATCTTAACAAGTACACTAACAACAGCAATAACACTTATAACACTCGGTATAAATACTGATGAGACGCGAAGTCTGGGGAGATTTACTCCTAACTAATAGAGACTGTCTTCGAATGACCCACGTAAAGCAAGAAAATATATATATATATATATATCCATCATGCAACCTCACAAGTTCTCTTAATATGCATTTTTTAATGCATATATGTTAACACATTATTTTGGTTATAACATCTTATAAATTTTAATATAGAAACCTAATTCAACAATTGGATCTAAGACTAATCCAGCACTTAGATTTATTATCTTCCTTTTACTAACGGGCTAAAATTACTAATGTATATTATTTCGATTGGAATTAATATTAATCTAATTAACATGAATTCCTAATTTTAGAAATTAATTCATAATTAATTTACCTTAAAATAATTATTTGATGTCCAAAATTAAACAACTTCAATTTTGTCATACATGCCAATTTTTCTAGTCTTAGTAGAAACTCTATTGCTCTACTAAAATTAATTCAAAATTAATTTCTATAATTTCCCAAAATTTCCAGAACAACAAATCATCATTCTAAACATCTCTAGGTCATTTCATGATGATCAAAATAATTTAGGAATCACCCAAAAATTATTATGATCACCGAAACATCGATAAGACACCAAAAATAACAAATATGACCTCTAAATTTTTTTTGGAAATCAAAGTTGAGAAAAATCATTTAGGCATGAATCAAACATCAAATTAACACATTTTTATCATATACAAATATTTTTAAGGTTCTGGAACCGAAATATAAACATACAAAAATATTAAACAAAACAGATCTTACAATTTTTGGAAAACTGTTCAAATCTGGAAAATTGTTTGATAAAATTATTAAAAAGTTTTAATAATTCTACAAAAATTACAGAGGAATACACACATCCCAAATATGTTCACATGATTTTTCCAGAATCAAATTCCACGAAAATCATATGTAACCTCATCAGTTTAGCCAACAGACATCACATGCCCAGCAGAAAAACATATTTCATACATGTTCTTGTAAATTCAAAATTAAATATTTAATCACTTTAAAAAATATTTTCAATCACAATGAATCATTCAAATACAACTTATGAACAGATTGATGAAAGAAATTTGTGAAAAACAGTTTTTTATAATTAATTTCGAACAAAACATTACAGGACTCTAAGTTGTCACAACCATGAAAATAGTCTTCACATGTCATGTATTCTACATCTAACGAGGCACAAGATGTCTCTGATACCGCTGTAAGGTTTCAATCATGCATCTCATACATAATATATATCAAATATACGCAGTGGAAAATAAAACAGAACCTTAAAAACTAGATCTACCCATGCATATAGATATAGAAAACAAAAACATGAAATGTAATATGTTTACATACGTTTCCCATAATCTCCTTCGTTCTTTAATCTTCTTTTTATTAGGTTGCTGTAAACTACAATAATCAATGTAGATTGTCTCTAATGAAATTCCACACAAAGATAGAAGGATGAAACATCACTAGGAGATGGCTAGAGTTCTTTCTTTGTACTAGTAAAGACAAGAACTCTTGTGAGAGTTAGAGAGAAAAAGAGTGTATGTATAAGAAAAAACCTATCTTTCACTTGTGTCTTACCCAAGATGCACAAAAATAATTATTATTTTCTCCCTCTTTGGCCTCCCATAACCTTATCATTAATGGGAAGTTAATGGTCATGAATAGCATGCATTAATGGAAGTTATGAGAAATTAATGACCATAAATAACATGCATTAATGGAAGTTTTGGGAAGTTAATGACTAAATTGGCAGCCAACAACACTTATTTTTAATCCATTCCATGAAACATTTTCTACCACGATCACATCGCAATACAATCCTGAAACACTCTCTCATATCTTGAATCACCATTCAAGACCATTTTACTCATCCTTTGGATCTCCAATATGTGTGACCCATTAGGTTCCCGGTTATGTTGGCCACTTGAATTAACACTTAATTCAAGTAAGTCAAGAGTGGTATCTAGCAACACGTCATGATTCTCAATTGATTGGAAAGTCAATGGTTTGACTACGAATCCTTCCATATGCAATGTTGCCATGCAATTTGTCCTTTCACCATCTATATCCCACTTAGTTCAGAGTATGGTTAAAGTGTTAACTCCCACTAGACTGACTATGTCACCTCTAGTCCAAGTGATATTAAATCTTGTCTTAAGGATATCATTACTTTATGTATCATTGAAGACTCTCTTCATGACACACATCTGCTTTAGCCAGAGACTCCCGAGTAATGTTAAAAGGCCGTGTGTAACATCTCTTTATACCAGGAGTGGTAAATCCTTTATTGGCCACTTAATTACCTCCAAATACCTTAAGCTGTACTTAATCACTACCCTATGAGTAACAATTGAAAGGCACTGATGAATGGAGTGAAAGCACAGGATCAGTATCCCAAATATCCTTGACCACCTCAAGTCAAAGGATACTTGCACCATTGCTATGATGAGACTATCATTGACACTGAAATAGAATATCCATATGATTGTCTCATAGTAGGTCAATCCAATATACTTACTATCCTTAGTAAGCATCCACATGTTAACTCTAAACAACTCGTGTCTATAACTTATAAGATCTACTGCTTAATCCAATCAAGGAGTATAACATGTGCTAGTCTATCTGGATTAATGATATCCCATCTCGTTAGTCTTATGACTAGGGAAAGTTTAGATACTAACATAATTACATATGATAGGAATATCATTATCATGATCTCATCATGATTTTCTTCATGCTTTGTTTTGTATTAAAGACTTCATTAAATCAATTTAAGATCAACATCAAATCTATAAATGTATGAACATCAAAATAATGAAAAATGCCTTTATTAATTATAAAATGATTTGTACAATAAGTGCTAAATGTGATTGCCTTTAGAGCACTTCTCTAACAAGTGTTACAAGCAACTAAAAGAGTATGTTTTTAGACACACTTACCAGTTGGAAATTTGAGAGAAAATGAAGAAGAAGAAGTTCACTCTAGTTGTAATGCTAATCTGTAAGTTAACGGTCCCACGCCTTGTACAATTTCATATGGCCCGATATATCTCGAACTTAACTTCGCTCTCTTAACAAACCTTTTGGAGGGAGACCCGAACAAATACTATAGCTCCAATATTGTACTCCATCTCTCGACGATATTGATCGGTATATTTCTTTTATCAATCCTGAGCTACCTTCAAGCATTGCCTTACTACCCCTATTTTCTCCATCGTCTCCTAAACCAACTCTGGTCCCTTTAATAACCTAACATCCTTATATCTTTATGTATTGAAGTGTTTAGTTTTTTTTAAAGGAAACTAAAAAGAAAAGAAGATTGACAATGACATGATGTGTAGGATAGGGTAAATCATGCCATGTATAGGTTAGGGTAATTTAGTATTTATTTATTTATTATAAAAAAGTCAAATTTACCCCTAAAGCAATATGAATGTTTCTTCCAGTTTCTGAAAAGTGAAATCCTTTCATTTGAGTCCCTTTCACATTCTGCTTTTAGCTTAAGTTACAATTTAGTCCTTATAAATTTAATGTTATGATAATGTTGATTGAGTTTCCATTGTTAAATGTATTAATTATATAAATTCATATGTCTAATTATGTGTAAAGAAAATTTTAAGCTTGTTGATTACATTTATTAAGTTTTTGCATTACTTTTTTGGAGATACAAATCATCAAAAGTATGTTTATTAGTTTATGTATGTATAATTATGTTTCTGTTATTTGTTAGCCACCAAAGTGACCGAATTATGATGATATTACATGTATAAATAAAATAAATAATTATTTGTGCATGAATTATGATTTTGTTGTTTGTTATTTACCAACATAGCCAAGCTATAACATGTTGTACATAAATTAAGGATTGATTATCTATAATGTGTAACACAATGCCTATGTATAAAGTTAAACTATTATTTACTCTTTTGTAGCCGTATGTAATTCACCCAAAGCTGAATTAATGATTATATGATGGAGGAAACATGATGAGATTGAATTAATTTTGATCAAGCACATTGATGTATCCAAAGAAGTCACGTGTGTTTGGTTGAACATATTTGTTTACTTATAATAATCATTTTTGGCATTTAATTTGTTATAGTTTATTATAGTATTCAACCAAAGGAAAATGTAATATACTTTAATGTTTATTTTGAATCTTGTAAATAATGTGCAGGCATGGCAATTGGGTCTAGACCCAAGTCAGCTCGACCTCAAGTCAACGAGCCAGACCTAAGTTAATTGTGGCTCAGTCTGACCTGTGTCTTGACCGAGAATGACTAAACGACATTGTTGTAAAAAATGGCATTGTTTTTTATTTCTTTAAAAAAATAAATCAGTCCAGCCTGACCCTGCATGCCTTAGGTCTGTCAAGTTGGGGCTCGGCCCAACCCATTGCTATCCTTAATAATTTGAGCATTACGTATTTTTTGTAGCAATTTCTCTTCATTCACAAACCTTGTCAGTTAATGTTTTCAATGGTTTGAATTTCTTAGAATATAGTAAACAAGTAACTTTCCATTTAAGTGTCCCAAATTTTGACTTGACACTATTAATGGATCAATCTCCTGCTCTTATAGAAATAAGTAGTGAGGAAGAGAAATCATATCATAGGGCTTGGGGACGTTCTAACAAATTCAATCTTTTATATTCGCGAATGACTATTGCTCACAACATTAAGACAATTCTTCCTCAAACTGAAACTGCATGACAATAATTAATGTTTATGGAAGAGAATTTTCGTTCTCCAGACAAGTCACTGGTTGGTACCCTCATAGCAAACCTCACGACCATAAAGTATGATGGGTCGCGAGGTATGCAGAACCACATTATTGAGCTGACTAATGTTGCAACAAAGTTAAAGGCATTAAATATAATAACGGATGACTAATTTATCCTATAATTCATTTTGAACTTGCTCACTCTTGAGTATGACCCTTTTCAAATTAACTATAATAATATAAAAGACAAGTGAGATGTTATTGAATTAACAGTAAGCTTACTTGGGAGGAGGCAAAATTCAAGAAATAAAAGAGTCATACTGTTAACTTAATACATCAAAGAGCTAATAAAGGACTAAAAGTGAAAGTCAACAAGTTTAAGAAGAAATCATCTGCTAATGCTACACATATGATTCAAAAGGAATAAGATACAAATAAATGCAAATTCTATAGGAAAGTTGGACACTGGCAGAAAGATTGCCCCAAACGTAAGGTTTGGCTCGAAAAGAAAAGTATACAATATATTTCTATATATTTTGAATCAAACTTAACTAAAGTTCCATTCAATTCTTGGGGGCTTGACACTGGTGTTACTACTCATGTTTCCAATACAATGTAAAGATTTCTTACAATCTAAACCATAAACACAAATGGGAATTTTCTCTTTACAAGAAACTGTATAAGGCTCCAATTAAAGGAATTTGTACTTATCATCTACTCTTAAGTTCTAGTCATCATTTAGACCTTATGAAAACTCTTTATGTACCTTTAATTTCTAGAAACCTAGTTTTTATTTCAAACTTGATGTTATTGGGTATAAAGGGGACTTTGGACATGGTTGTTTCAATTTATTTAAGAATATATTACGCATTGGTATTGTTGTTCTTATTAATGATTTATATAAATTGAAACTTGATAATACTTTAGTGAATCCTTGCTTATTATTTATAATAATGTTGGAACTAAATGTGGTGCATTAAATGAAAATTCTTCTTACATGTCGCATAGACTTTTGGGTCATGTATCTAATGAAAGATTTAAAAGATTAGCAAAGAATGAACTTCTTTCAAATATATATTTTGCTGATTTGAATGTGTGTGTGGAGATTACATTAAGTGAAAGAAAACCAAACAAAGTAAGAAAGGGTCCACAAGAAGCACTCAGCTCTTTGAAATTACACACTTGATGCTTGTAAACCATTTGATACTCCATCTTTTGGTAGAGAAAATATTTCATTATCTTTATTGATGAGTTTTCACAATATGGTTATATCTATTTGCTTAAGGAAAATTCTCAGGCAATGGATGCCCTTAAGGTTTTCATCAATGAAGTTGAGAGGCAATTAGAAAAAAAAGGTTAAAATTGTAAGATCTAATATAGGTGGTGAATATAATGGGAAACATGTTGAGTTAGGACAATGCCCAGGTCCATTTGCAAAGTTCCTTAAAAGAAATGACATATGCATAAAATATACTATGCTAAGCACACCTTAATAAAATGGTGTAATAGAAAGGAGAAATAAGACATTAATAGATATTGTTAGGAGTATGATGGGTAACTCCTTATTACCTAAATCCTTATATATGCATGCTCCCAAAATTGCAATGTACTTATTGAATAGGGTCCCTAGCAAGGTAGTCCTAAGAACTCGTTTTAAATTGTGGTCTAGAAGGAGAACAAGTTTAAGACATTTACATGTTTAGAGTTGCCTAACAGATGCAAGAATTTACAATCCATATAAAAGAAAATTAGATTCTTTAATGGGTAGTGGTTACTTTATTTTTTACCTAGAGAAATCTAAAGGGTTTAGGTTTTATTGTCTAAACTATAGTCCTAGAATTGTTGAAATTTGAAATGCTAGATTTATTGATAATGATGAAGTTAGTGGGAGTGTGGAACAACAAAATGTGGATATTAAGGAAGTAAAGTTAGATGTTCCTCTAACAATAAGGAATTCTCCATACACAATTCTTCCAAATATTGTACTAGTAATTAAAGAAATTCTGGGTAATAATGAGCAACATTTGAGTGAGGAAACTTATAATGTTGAAATTAGATGTTCCTTTAATAATAAGAAATTCTCCATACACATTTCTTCCAAAAATTGTACTAGTAATTAAATAAATTTTGGGTAATAATGAGCAACATTTGAATGAGGAAACTTATAATGTTGAAAATGTTGTTCAAGTAATAAATGAAAATTCAAACAATACGCGACAATCTTAAAATAAAGAAGCACACCTACAAGAAACTAACTCACCATTAACTATTGTACATGAACCATAATGGATGTTTTTATGAAGATCTCAGAGAGAAAGAAAGTCGGCGTGGTTTATTTATGAGAGCATAATGTTGACATTGGAATCACTAATGATCCAGTTTTGTCTTCACAAGCCATAAAATGTGTTGATTCTAAAAAATTGATTGATTTCATGAATGATGACTTAAAATCCATGAAAGAAAACAACTTAAAATCCATGAAAGAAAACAAAGTTTGGGATCTTTTTAAATTGCCTGAAGGTGCTAAATGAGTTAGGTGTAAATGGGTTTTCAAAACCAAACACAACTTAAAGGATAATATTGAATGATATATAGTTAGACTTGTTGCAAAGGGTTTCACTCAAAAAGTGGGCATTGATTACAATGAAACATTTTCACTTGTCTCAAATAACAATTCATTAAAGATTATAATGGCATTGGTAGCTTATTATAGTTTATAGGTATACCAAATGGATGTGAAAATAGCGTTTCTGAATGGGAATTTTGAAGAGGAAGTGTATATAGAACATCCTGAAGGTTTCCAAATGGTTAAATGGTATGTAAACTTAAGAAATGAATATACGGACTTAAACAAGCCTCACGAGAATGATATCTTAAGTTCAATGATACTGTAATTTTGAAGAAAACATTGTTGATTGATTTATATATTGAAAGGTCAGTGGGAGCGAGTATAATCTTTTAGTTATATATATTGATAATAAATTACTTGCTACTAATGATTTGGGCATATTACATGAGACGAAAGTTTTTCTCTCTAATATTTTTGAAATGAAAGATACGAGTGAGACATCCTTTGTGATAGGAATTGAAATTTTCCATGAAGAATCATAAGGATTGTCTAAAAAAGGCCATATCAAAATAATCTTATAAATATTTAATATGAATAACTATTCAATAGGAACAATTCCCATTCAAAAACAAATTTAGTCTTATGCAATGTCCAAATAATGATGTAGAATGGAAAAGGTTGGGAACAATTCCTTATGCTTCAATTATGGGAAGCTTGATTTTTCTGCAAACCTATACAAGATTTGATATCATTTTTGTGGTTGGTATGTTCGGCAGATATCAAAGCAATCCTGGAATTGATCATTGGAAAGTTAAAAAGAAAGTAATGAAGCACGTACAATGAATAAAGAATTTCATACTCAAGTCATTTGGAAGTGATGGGATACTCTGATTCATATTTATCTAGATGTCTTAACAATAGAAAGTCCATATTTAGTTATCTGCTTCTTTTGGCAAACGGAGTAATATTATGAAAGAGTATTAAACAATTTGTCATTGCTTCATCCACCATGGAAGCAAAGTTTAGGACATGGAATGAAGCAATGATTCATTCATTGTGGTTGCAAAATTTTATTTCAGGACTTAGGGTTATTGACACCATTAACAAGTTGTAAAAAATTACTATGATAATTATGTTGCAATGTTTTTCTCCAATAACGATAAATATTTAAGGTACTAAACATATGGAATTAAAGTATTTTAACTTTAAAGAGGAAGTTCATAAACAAAGAGTGAATATTGAGCATATTAGGATGGATCTCATGATAGTAGATCCATTAACTAAGAGTTCACAATGAAATACATTTAAAGAACATATATATGGAATGGATCTTGGTTGTCATGATGAATGATGTATACCTATTATATTGATGATAACACTTTAATCTCAGTTACATATTTCTGACTACATTATATTTCATGTTATATAATGGTACACACATTTATGTTTTAAATTTTTAACAAGAAAGTTTTGAAAATAGCCTCTCTACTAGTTACAGGTAAGATTGCATATTACTGGATATCCCCTGACTCTGTGTATTAGCAAGATTCCTACTGAGTATTATTATTGTTGTTGTTGAATATTTTAACAAGAAAGTCTATAAGACACATTATTAGATCATGACATTTTATTTATATTACTATTATGGATTTAGTATCGTAAGTAATCTCTATTGTAGTATATGGAAGGAAGTATATTGCAAAATTATAATGTACAACCTTCATTACTTGCATGTATTGTTTATCATTCTAATTCATTCATGTTAAGCTTTCAAGGTTTAATTTGTGCACTAAAAGATATGCTATTTGATATTATGACTATCTTATGATTAGGGCAAGTGGGAGAATGTTAGTATGTGGCCTAATATTGGGCTTATTTGTTGGGCCTCGATCCCGAAGCCCAACCAAGAGTGTTGGACCCTGTTCGCGGAACCCAACAATCCAAAACTGAAAGAAGAAAATGCAAGCGGGCTTTCTACAAACGTTCAATTTCTTTCGTTAAGAACCATTAGAAAGAAGACATTGAGATGTACAACTCTTAAGAAGACCCCAATATGAAAATCTGACTTAAAAGAGGTCAAAATCGCAAGTACTGTAGCTGGCATGGGGATGTCCGTTAAACGGACATGAATGTCTGTTAAACGGACATCAAATGGCCAAACTTCCCAAACTCTTCAGAGAGTGTCCGTTAAACGGACATGCATGTCCGTTTAACGGACACGCACAGGACAAAAACTCCAAACTCACCCGAGACTGTCCGTTAAACGGACCTGTATGTCTGTTTAATGGACATGAGCTGGGTGAGAGGGTTGAGACATCCGAGAAGGTCTGTTAAACGGACACTCATGTCCGTTTAACGGACACAAGTTGGAGACGCATACCAAATCCATCCGAGAGTGTTCGTTAAATGGACACACATGTCCGTTTAACGGACACAACCTGGACAGCAAGTCCAGGCTTCTACCA
>JANZLX010000009.1:16388227-16400399 GCA_025531955.1 Erythroxylum orinocense
CTAACTCTTCTTTCTAATTTCAATTTCTAATCTCCAATTCTTCCCCCTAAGTCTAATTAAAGACCCAATTACTAACAAAAAAAAACCAAATAAATAACACAAACAATCAATTAAACAGTTTAACAAATAGAAAAGAAAACGAGGTCTAACATTATTAATGACTAAACCTTAGCCAAATCGATAATAATTAAATAGCTAATTAATCATAATTGTTGATCTGGTTACTTAATGGATGTACCAGATTAAAGTTAATTGATATAATTGGTCTTGTCACTACCCATTATGTTTTACGTTTAAGAAAAATGCACTATCAGAAAGCCATTGTAAGAAAGAGGGTTAAGGAAGAGAAATTAATTCATTGAGTATTTTACAAGTTTGTATCATGGTAGTTAAATTGAGCTCTCTAGGTATGTTTGTTGTTTATTGTCATGTGAGAAATTTATATGTTCAAGATATTTTTATAAGTATGTTTTTATCCAAATTTTTTTGCTTATACAGGAATGCCAGAGATAGGGTTATGAAGTAAGTTGCAAATGGTGATGTAGTAGCTTGATGAACAATTTAACGATATAGGAGTAATAGAAGAGGAGGTTGTCGCATCAAGAAAAACAATGCACTATTTACCAATTTTATTTTGGAATTAAGCTATAGAGACAAGGTGAAGGAGGAGCAACAAATGCATGAGGGTTAGTGAATCATTAAACGAAGTTGTTTTTTATAAGAAAAATAATGTCATTTGAACAAGGCAATAACATATTTGAACTTTAAGTCAGCCTCGAATTCAAGCTTAAGCCCGGCCTGAATTCTAGTCGATTCGAATCAAACATATTAACTTTAAATTGAGCTAGGTTGAGCTGAATTATAAATGTCAATCCTAAAACTAGCCACAAGAAGAGAAGATGGTTTTGCAAGCTAAATAAGCCTTAAAATTTGCCGTAAGGAGAACTCAAGGTTGTGGAACATATTACTATCCTTAAAGTATATTAATCACTCTTTGGTTATTAATAGGAATTCACTTTATACTAAAGACTTATGTAAGAGTTTTCAATTACATCACAAATATTTATTTGTTATAAAAATTTAGTTAGAATCTTGCACATTATTTTTTCTTTTCGTGTCACATATTATACATGTTGGGCACCTTGCCCTTGCAAGACATGCTCCTGACGTTCTACGTGACATCCAGACATGTATCCCACAAAGGTGGCTTGCCCCCACCATTCATTCACCAAAATCAATCACAAATTGACTTCTTTAAAACAATTGTAGCTCTATGTTTCTAGTTTATTTTGAAATAAGTATCATCCCATTTGGAGCTCTATAGATCAAGATATGCTTAAAAAGCCAAAGTATGTTCATAACCAAGTCACACTTCTCCAACCGAATTCCTCACTTTCTTTCCATCAATCTTTTTTAAATCAATACCAAAGGCGACCAATTTTTATGTAGAGATATAAAAATGTGTTAGGAATCTATTGGTTGAAGAATCATTTCATTTGGAGGTCGGATGATAAAGTTATGGCCAAAAGAATCAAATATGATTTTGTCCTCAATTATATTGTACCTATTTTGGGACAATTGACATAACTTTTACTAGAGATATCGGATTAAGGTCATCTTAGGATTTTTTCGAAGAGGACTTCTAGATCTACAAATTCTGTGAAGACTCTAAAGAGAGATTGTGCTATTTGGAGGGTTACACGGGCCGTGTGGAAATACACAGGCAGACCATATACTCCTCAAGTTTGGTAGCCTTTTCGTTATTGGAAGACACGGTCAGTGTTAATTTACACTGTCTGACCGTGTACTCCTCGGATCTTTACTGAAATCTCCCTCTCTAAGACATCTCCAATGGATCCTACATCCATTCTAGTATCACTTTCACTCATAATCTTTCTAATTTCAACTCTCCTAATGCGATATCACTTCATTTACTATAGTTGTTCTACATATACATCCTATGCAGCATCACCAACTTATAATGATCATATCTCTTAACTCCGATATCCAAAAATTTCATACTTTAGATCGTTGGAAAGCTAGAAAAACAAACTACAACTTCCAAGAAGACAACTTTGTCTAATTCAGCCTAGGTTAATACAATTTTCCCTTAAATTTAGAACACAATTTTTACACTTATGAAAAGATTGAAAATGCAATGTAAAGACTTGAAAAGACATGAGCAAACATAATGTATATATATTTCATTAACATCAAATGATAAGAGTTTACAAAGCTTTAGCTACATATCAATATACACATCAATAAATTAATACAAATACACATGGATGCTCAATATTTGATATGCTTATAAAGCTATCCAAAAGTGATTGACTAATTTAGTACAAAAGCTAACTATTTTGGAGTTTGTCCCAAAGCCTTGCAAGGATCAACGATCTTCTCGTTCTGCACCTGAGGAGAAAATAGTAGGTTAAGCAACAAAGCTCAGTGGCTAATATGTTTATAGCCATGGGCAAAGAGCCATATAATCAAACATATATACATATGTATACATATCAATATTGTAAACACCTATATCTCATTTTACTCTAACCATTCCATCATCCACAATTATAACTCAAAACTCAAAGTTAAAGAAGTTATCATATAACACATATCATGTAGAAGTCATTATCAAAACATAATCACTCAAATGTGTCATACTTGACAATTCCAAGATGCAATGCACAAAAAATGGCTTGAGAGTTCCGTGGAATAGTATGGCGAAACTAAAGTTTACACCATGAAAAAATGAGTCCATTCTTCGAATCTCGTATGCCACAAGTGGGCAGCCGGAAGAAGGCTATAGGTCAACGTGCACATAACTAACGAAACAGTTTCTCTCTTGCCCAATCACAAGCAATTCTATGCTTAATTCAATCAATCACAAATTCATATTCTCATGCTTCTTATACTTTTTTCTTCTTTTCAGTTATACAAAATGCCATGACACATTCCAAGGCATAATCTCAATTCAGTTATATCAAAATTCCATACAACTTTCAATGCATGACATAAAACACATCATAATGCATTTTTCACATCATAACAATTCACAATTTAGCAATTCAAGCATATACACACACACATTGGCACATTGCCCATTTACATAATTACCATAAACACATTACTCACCTAAATGGCTTGTAAAATCCAAGTCAAGCTTGCCTTTCCTCTTACTCTTGGATTAGGTTTCCTAAACAAACCAAGTTCTCATTCAAAACAATATTCCCATAGAAAATTATAAAGCTTCAAAATCACACGAAAATGAAATAAATATAAAATTTGGGTTTAACCTTAACTTGCCCATAGCTCATCTAGGTTAGAAAGACCAAAACCTAGCTTAAAAACCCTAAAAATCAAGATGGTTTCTTCTATCTCTTCTTTCTTCCAACACAATCTATTCTCTCTCTAATCCCTTCATTCTCAATACAAACCCATTTCTCTAATTCTTTCTATAATAAATCAAGAAGAAAAGATGAACTTACCTTGACAAATCTTCTTCCTTCTTTTTCTTCCCACGATTTCCTTCTTCTTTTCTCTTCTTTCCCACGTTTTTCTACTCTCTCATGATTCTTCTTTCTTCTCTTCTTTGTCACATGACTTCTCCTCTTTCTTTCTAAATTTTAAGACAACTTTATCCTTTTCTTCCAATTTTCCCTCCTTTAATTTAATGCAATGTCCCTTATGCCCCTCATGTCTAATAAAACTAATACCTTAATTTAATTCTAATATTTTCCATTATAATTCTAATCTCTATTCTTGCTCATTATATTTATGGACTCAATTCCAAAAATAAATAAATAAACAAAAAACTCATAAATAAATAATTAAAAAATAATAAATAATTTGGAAAAATTTCAGGATCCAACAATACATACTATTACTAATTGGTAAATTTAGTCAATAACTAATACATGCAACCAACATACTTATTAAAAAGATTTATTTGGTTTCATTTTCATTTTTCTATTATGATTTTTAGTTTTTTTTAAAAATAAAAACATAATTATTTAAAATTTTAATAAAAACTAAAAATAAAACTTTATTTGATTAAAATTTATAATAAAAATAAAAATAATTAATTTGATCTTCTTATTTTTATTTTCTTCTTATTTTTATTTTATTTTACTATATTATTAAATAATATTATTAAATTAAAATATTTTAACCATATTAATGCCATTCTTAAATTAATTAATTATTATAATAATGAAAAATAAAAATATACATATTTTATATAATTAAAAATATTCATACATTTGACATGTCATTATTCCAAAATACATACTTTCAAGTTTTGTCATATATTGATATAATATAATTAATACAATTAAAATATTATTTCATAAGTTGTGAAAATGACTTATGGTATTTAGAAAATACATCAAACTAATATAGAAAAATAAAAAGATTTTTATGTAACAGCTACACCAAAACATTATAAGCATATTAACTGCAAACAAAGTAGCATTACTTTTAAAGTTTTTTTTTAAAAATATGTCCATAATTTTCATTTATTCGCCTTTAATTAGATGCACATTGAGCAAGCGCCGTTCAAAAGAAAAATATCACTGAAATATGTAAATAGCATCAAGCTCATATTAATACAAAATGAAACAAAAGTAATAAGCAAATAGTTGGATTCTAATCTCAAGTTTAAGTTAGCTACAAGTTTCTGTCGTTACACCAATGTCCCTAGTATAAAAGGACTACTGTTAGCCTTGGAATATTTGTCATAGAAAAACTTTTGACACTTTACCAATAAGCATAATGAATGTGGCTCCAACTCTGAAGACTTTATTTTTCTAAAAAGAAAAAACTTTGAGGACTCTTTTTTCTTAATTCCCTACGAGAAAGGGAATGTTCTAACAAATAATATTTGATACGTTTTGCATTTCGAGCACAAACAACTAATAAGTAAACTTTAATAAATACCCTAATGCATAATGGAACAACAAGAATATCTTATTTTTTGTACTTCAATCCAATAACTTTGTTGGGTAAAATATAATCTTTTATGATAGAAAAATTGAAATTTCCATTCAAAACTTGAGGATCTTTAATAAAAATTGTCACAAATCGTTAAGGTATAATATTATGTACCTACCGTGGAAGACGACATTATTATAGAGAGATCAAAAGACTCCACTGGGTTTTTGATTGAAATTTGTTTCTCGCTTAACTCTCTTTTTGTTATAAAGAACTTGATAAAAAGACTTTCTGTAGCCCTAATTAGTAGAGAGATGACTAATTTATATATTTATAACTTTTAATCTAGTACATCCATCATGTGACCAAAATAAATGGTTAAGATTGATTCAGCTATTATGTAAGAAATATAGATAAAGTAGGGCCCCTTAATTGTATTAATATATATATATATATATATTACATCATGTTTTAACATTCTCCCACTTGGCTAATACTTCAAACTTTATTTTAATAAAGTGAACGTTAAGTGTGCATAAACAAATCTCTTAACATCCTTATAATTTACCTCAACATAATAAATCACATAATGTGGGTTATAGAGGTCATACATTTTAACAACTACATCTTTCAATAAACCACAACATTAGTAATTTATCAAATCAAGTAACACAAGTGATATATAAATATCATAGAGGTCTATATTAACTTCTATTTCTTATTTAATATCATTTACAGATATACAATTATAATAGATAAAAATTGCTAATAATTTTTTTATTGAGCTTCAGAGTGTTAAAACATCATTAAAAACAACTATCAATGTAACCAAGGCACATTTTAAGAACACATTCCTCAGATATCTTTGATATAGGCCTTTAGTTAAGTAATCTACAATCATAATATCCATCTTAGTATGCTAAATACACACTCTTTATTTCTAATCTTCCTCTTTACATCAAAATATTTCAACTCCATATGTTTAGTAACTTTAGAGTACTTATCATTCTTGGAGAAGAAAAATGTTGTAGAATTATCATAATAAATTTTCAGTCTTAAGAATGGTTTCCATAATCCCAAGTCTTAAAATATAGTTTTGCAACCATAAGACATTAATTGTATCCTCAAAACAATTACAGACTTCGTTTTTATAGTGGATGAAGCAATGATAAATTGTTTAGCACTTTTCCCTAAAATTGCTCCTTTTACTAGTAGAAATAAGTAGCCAAATGCTGATTTTCTAATGCCAATTCATTTTAAAAAAATATGAATATTTATATCCAATTACTTCTAATGGATTAGATCTTCCGTTTGAAGATATCTTAAAGACTTTTTTTGTAGCTTTCTAATGGTCTATACCAGGATTACTTTGATATCTTTATAGCATTCCAACCGCAAAGCTGATATCAAGTCTTGTACATGTTTTTAAATACATAAAAATGCCAACAACAAAAGCATATGGAAAATATTCCATTTGTTTACGTTTCATATTATTCTTTTGACATTGCATAAGACTAAAATTATCCCCCTTTTTATATCGGCAGAACCCCTACTAAACAATTGTTCATATTAAGTCTCTTAAGAATTATTTTGATATATTTTTTTAAACATAATTCTACTAGCCTTGTGATCTATTTCAAAATATTGAAATCTTATCATATAGGATACCTTTCCCATATATTTCATTTCAAAATTCTTATAAAGAAAATCTTTAATCTTATACAATATGTCCAAATCATTAGCAACAAATAAAATATCATCAACATATAGACCAGAAATATAAACTTACTCCCACTAATTTTTCGATAAATACAATGACCAACAATTTTTTCTTGAAAACCAAAAGATGTTATGGTATCATTAAACTTAATATGCCAATGTTGGAAAGTTTGTTTAAGTCCATATATTGATTTATTAAGTTTACACTCCATATGACCCTTTCTTTTTATGGAAAAACCTTCAAGTTGATTTATATAAACTTCCTCCTTAAGATCACCACTCAGAAAAACATTTTTCACATCCATTTAATATACCTCTAAATCAAATTGATCCATTAATGCCACAATTATTCTTAAGGAGTCTTTCTTTGAGATAGTTGAAAAAATCTCTTTATAATCGATGTCATCCTTTTGAGTATAACCTTTAATAATAAGTCTAGTTTTATACCATTCAATATTGGCATTCAAATCATGTTTGGTTTTAAATACCCATTTGGATCCAACTCGGTTATATCCTTTTAGCAAATCAATAAGGTTCTAAATATTGTTTTGTGCTATTGAATTTAACTAATCTTTCATAACATCAATCCATTTATCAAACTTGTCACTTTTTATAGCTTGCGAAAATAAAACAAGATCCTTATTAATGTCATAATCAAATTCTAACTCTTGTAAACAAACCACATTGCCATTAAGAAAAATTGTTCTCTTTATTCTTACAAGTTTATTTAAATATTGTCAATTAGTTGTAAGTTAGTTTCTTCATAGTGCTGTTTCATCCAAATATTGTCTAGGAGAAATTTGTTCTTCTAATACTGGGAAAATATTTGGTATAGACGTTGATACTAGGAAAATTATGGGTAATGGAACATCAACCCTTATTTTACTAATATCCACAACATATTTTTTAGCACTCTCATTAACTTTACCATTTTGAATGAGCTTGTCATTAGTTGTTTCAACAATTTTAGACTACAGTTTAGATAATAAAACCTATACACTTTAGATTCCTCTAGGTAAGTAATGAAGTAATAACTAACTGTTTGAGAATTTAATTTCTTTTTTATGGATTATAAACTTGTGTTTCTACTTGACAACCACAAATATGTAGATGCATTATACTAGGTTTACTTCCAGTCTATAACTTAAAAAGAGTTGTGGGGACTACCTTATTAGGAATCCTATTTAGTAAATACATAATAGTTTTAAGTGCCTGCATCCGTAAGGTTTCTACAAATGAAGAATTACTCATCATACTCCTAATCATATCTGTTAATGTCATATTATGCTTTTCTGTCATACCATTTTGTTGAGGTGTGATTGGTAGGGTATACTATACGTATAAGCCATATTTCTCAACAAACTTCACAAATGGACTTAAACATTGTCTTGATTCATATTTTTCATAATATTCACCACCTCTATCAGATCTTACAAATTTCACTTTTTATCTAAGTGTCTTTTAACCTCCTTTACAAATACCTCAATGGCGTTTACAACTTAAGATTTTTCATTAATAGACATATCCATTATGTGAAAAATCGTCTATAAAGGTGATAAAATACTTTTCTTCACCAAAGGATGGAGTGTCAAAAGGTCCCACATATATCAATATGCATAATTCTAAGGTGCTGAGTACTTCTTTGTGGCTTATTTATTATTATGTTTGGTTTTCTTTCCCTTAATGCAATCCAAACATATAATGAGATCAATAAAATCTAAAAATGAAATAATTTCATTCTTTGCCAATCTTTCTTTGGATATATGACTCAAACATTTATGTCACAAGTAAGTTGAATTATCATTCATTATGCTACACTTAGTTCCAATGCTATAATAAATAGAAAATATGGATTCAGAAAAATTAAAACAAAGTCTCAATTTATATAAACCATCTATAATAATTTCACATCCAATAATAGAATTATTTTTAAATAAACTGAAACAACAATCAGTAACTTAAAAGTAAACTCACTTTCATCAAGTTTAGAAGCAAAAATTAAGTTTCTAGAAATTGAAGATACATAGAGAGTTTTTATTAGATTCAGGTGATAACCAGTATTTAATATTAGACGATAACCCCTGTGCCTTCAATTTGGACCTTTTTATAGTTTCCCATAAATAGAAAGTTCTTAGTTGGGTTTATGGTTTGCATTATAAGGAATCCCTGCGTAACATTAGAAACATGAATAGTAACATCAGAATCAAGTCCAAAAGGAACTTTAGTTAAGTTTAGTTCAGAACATACAAAAAGTTATATTTACCTTTCTTTTCAAACTAAGCCTTATGTTTCAAATAATCTTTTTTATAATATCCTTCTTTCTTTCATAAATGACACTTATCTATCGTTTGTTCCTTCTTGTCAACATTAGTAATAACCTATGTTGCTTTGGCAAAGATTTCCTCTTAAACTTCTTAGCTTTTGGCTTATGAATCTTGGTCCTTAACCTATAAGGTTAATTAAATGAACTCACTAATTCTTTAGCCTTCGTTCCTCCTAAATGAGCATATTGGACAATTTACTAACAATATATTTATCCTTTATAACGTTGTAGTTAATTTGAAAAGGTCCATACTTAGGAGGTAATGAGTTTATAATGTACTGCATTAAGAAGGGGTCATTAATTGTCATACCTAAGGTCTTTAATTTTATTGTAATATTTTTCATCTCTAGGACATGTTGATGCATGCTTCACGATCCATCAAACTTCACGATCGTGAGTTTAACCATTATATTACTAACGAGAGACTTATCTATAGTACAAAAACGTTATTCCATAAATTTAAGGTATTTTTTAGTATTTTCATTTTATGGAATAATACTTTTAATATTGTTGGCAATAGTCATTTGTATAAAATTAAGATATAATATGCTAGACCTTTCTCATACTTTATAGTTTGTCTACTTAACCTTAGTGCTTATATTTGTAATGGCAATAGTTTTTCTTCTATCAATGCTAAGTCAATATCCAAAACACCTAAATAGAATTAACTTGTTCACAACATTTAGAGGAGTTCAAAACATTAAACACAATAGTAGATGAAACATGCAAATGAAGAGAAATAGCTTCAAATACATAAATGCTCAATTTTATTGGATTCAAATAATTAAACATTTAGAAGATACTGCATGCTTTCTTTTAGCAAACTTAATAATATATTATCATAAGTTTAATGTCATACAAACTTTATCAAGTAATCAAACAAAACTTATTAAATATGAACAATTTCTTTGGAGTTATAAAGTATTAATTTAGCTTTAGGTAAATTTTAAAATTATATCAACTAATAAACATCATTTATCCATATAATTACTTCAATAATATGCATTAATATTTTATAGATAAATGACTATTTATACAAAAAAAACTCACTTTATTAGTTTAGTTACTTGGGTGACTAACAAACTACAAAAAAAAACTCACTTTATTAGTTTAGTCACTTTGGTGACTAACAAACTATCTTTTTACATTGTCATATATAAATTTAACATGTAACACATAATTTTTAATTTCGATAATAATACACACAAATCTATTGTGTTTCATTTTTTTACGTGTCCAGAACATCACTAAAAACTAGTTGACAAAGGTAACTATTTGAAGCATTTTCTTAGTTTAAAACAAAGCATAACAAATGGAGAGATAATGTTAAAAGCCAATATTTTATTCTAACCAAGCACTTATGACTATTCATTTAAGTAGTGCACCTTAAAAGTCCTGTTATGACAATACTCTTCATATTTATAAATATATAATATTAAGCCAACATTGAATAGTGAAATGTCCTATGGTAATAATTAAAAAAAAACTCATCTCTATTTTGTTCTTATATACGTAACTAAGGCAATATTACAAATAGTAGTATCCAAGTCAAAATCAATGCCTTTTGAACTATTCATCTTTATGCTTGCATGGATGTGTATGTTATAAATTATGTGACTTTACTAATAATAAACTTATAACTTCAAATAAAGTCACATACATATCTCAAACCTCGTATGTTATAAATTATGTGACTTTACTAATAATAAACAAATAACTTCAAATAAAGTCACATGCATATCTCAAACCTTAGCTTATTTCTTTATTTTTCATAGAAACCATTAATAGTGGATAATGATAGAACTCTTCAAACACCCAAATATTGCTAATAATCATCAAACAATTGTAGTATAATAAATGGAAAACTTGTGTATTGAAAACACTTTCTCTAATACCATGTGTAAAATATAATTGCTTTATGATATAAAAACTTTAGGATCGTGAATAAACAATTTCCAGAAATCATTAGGGTATAATATTTTGTTCAGCAGAACACTATATGATTGTAGAGAGATTAAGAAACTCCACTTGGTTATTGGTTGAAATTAGTTTCTTTCTCTTAACTTTTTTTTTGGTTACATAGAACTTGATGGAACACTTTTTATAAATCTAATTAGTAAAAAGAATACCATAACTTTTAATTTGATATATCTATTAAGTGACCAAAATAAATGTTGAGATTTATTCTAATATCAAATAAGAATACATATCAAATAAGGCTATTATACTATATTATATTATATTATATATATATATATATATATATGACCACTAATCGGTTCACTTTTTAACATGTCAAGCTTACATTACTAAACTTAGTTTGAGAATAATATTAGTACAAATAGTATAGGATAAGCATGTACCAACAAGTGATAAATTGCTCGGTTGAAATAAAAATTCACTTACACTTAAGCCAAAAGCAATTTCTAAATCATATTAACAGTATCTCTTATTTCCTTCTATTAGCACTACTGCATATAGAGGAAGAACAAATTGCTAGATCAAAATGTACCAAATAAAATGTGATTTTCGTGTTTTTAGACAGTCTATTTAACTACCCTCTTTCACGTAAAGGAACATTAGTTGTCTTGTTTTTCTTAACCCTTTTCTTGTAACTAAGTTCCATATATGACAAAAGAAGGTTGGTCATGGCATATTATAGAAGTCAATTAGAATAAATAAGATGTAAGCATATATTGTTTAATATTCCTTTAAGCACATTAATTATTAAACCACATAACACCCCTAATAATTCACACATATAAGTGCAAACCATAATATTATAAAATGTTAACTAAAAAAACATGCCATCATAGAGGCACATACTACTATCTTAGATCACATAATAATTGTTAGTGCATATCATCTTTTTGGAATCATAAGTATATTATAACAGTAATTAAATAAAACATAAGGTTTAGTTTTCCATTTCAATTTGTATTGAGATTTTTGTCAATTCATTGTAACAAGTGTTACTATTTTGACATCACGACCAAATCTTTGTATGTTAATAACTAAAGAAAATGATATAGTTATAAATTCCAATTAGTCAATGTATACTCTTTTTGGAAGCATAAGTATATGATCACAATAATCAAATGAATCATGAGATTTAGTTTTCCATAAGGGAGATAATACAACGTGGAGAAGTGGATGTGGTAAAGATTCCCACAGAGCAAAACCTTGCTGATCCGTTCA
>JANZLX010000009.1:16400499-16423930 GCA_025531955.1 Erythroxylum orinocense
GATGATGATGATGATGATGATGATGATGATGATGATGATGATGATGAGTTTAATAATATAATTAAGAATAAAAAATTGCTTATGTGGGGGGAGGGGTATTTCTGGCATTTATTTATGTGTTTTGTTCTTGTCCCTAGGACAAGAATTTTTATAACACAGTTTTGGAAGGAACAAAAATTTTTGTCCTTGTCCTCTGAACACGAAACAAAAATGAATGAGAACAGTAAGCAAACAATACGAGGGACAGAACTTTTGTGTCCTTGTCCGTTGTCCTCACCCACGAGGACAGCAACTAAACGCAGGGTAAAAGATAGTAATCCAAATTATCAAAGTTTGTCTGTTACAGAGTTTTAATTTTATTTCTTTAGTTATATAAATATGCATATATTTTAATTTTTAACCATAATGAGAATTAATGAATTTAAAAATATAATATATTATATTAAAAATAATTAACATAAAGAGTATAATTTAAAATAAAAACAGGATGATAAAATTAAACTTGTTTCTAAACATATTTTTATTTTCAATTTTTATATTAGAAATCTTAATCAAACATGTTTTTTAATTAAAAAATAGAATCAAAAATTAAAAAAACTAAAAACCATAATAAAAAAAACAAAAGTGGAACCAAACGGTCTGCAAAAAAACAACTTATTTAATTTGTTACATTTTATGTACTTAATAATCTTTCTAAAAGATGCATTTTCACTTATTCTTCCATCATTGTCTTTAAAACTTAAATTAAAGAAACATATTATAATACAAATAAAATATTTAAATAATTAAGAATAAATTTATCTTATGATTTCTTTGAGCATTAAATATGAAAAGAGTAATTAGAATAAAACTAGCTTAAGATTTAAAACATTGAAATATTTTTTCTTATTTTGATATAAACACGAAAAAAGATGTAAACTACCTTAATATTAGGCTCTAAAATGATAGTGTAAAAGTATTTTTATTTTTTATTTGAATTGAAATTATAGTCTCATTAATATATAAACAAATTATCTTGAAACTAAAAACTGAAATAAACAAATAATTTAAAGTACCTAAGCAGCCCAACAGTAGACGTAGTTATTGTGCATATTTTGTCGCCTAGCGTACTTTAATGATAGAAATGCACAAGTTACGAGAGCGGTTGTATGATCTCTGTCATTTTATTTATCTTTAGCTACGCTACGCCAGTCCAAATCTGCCGTTTGTGAAATATCCTCTAAAATGCCCCTTCGGCTTCCTGTCCTACTCCTGCCCCATTGCCAAACTTGGCAAAATATGAGCGACTACAAAATGCATTTTAAATAAATAATTTACTAATTTAAATCAAATACTAAATTTATCTAAAAACCTTGAATTAACATAATACTAATGTTAATAGCTAAAATTATTTGAGAATTATGTATTAATATGGTAAAATTTAACTCAACTCAATAAACACTCAAATCGATTGTATTAAAATTTAATTTTAATTAAATAAAGTCTTTTAAATTTAACAAATTAGCATTTAAAAGTACTTGAAAATTGTATTAGAGTTGGTATCTTATTGTTTAATAAATCATAAAATAGTTTTTTAATTTTGTAAAATTATAATTTTAATTTAAAATTATAAATAGAAAATAGTTATCGTATAGTTTTAAATAGAAAATAATTATCTTATAATTTTAAAATAATTGTTTTGTGTTTTATATTTCAAATAAAATTATAAATTTATTTTGATTTAACCTATTATGATACCGGTAGCGGTCGACATTGGACTCCGAAATGGTATTAGGTATTTTTATACCGTTTTCTAATTGGTGCGAACGGAACACATAACATTGAGGAAATGGATTTGGATTAACGTATTTAACAGCCTGTGCTGTAAGTCATACAAACCAAGTTTGGAAGTAAGGTTTATAACGTAATATTACATTAACTAAAAGTCACATTTGAGGACGTCTAGGAATCTATTTTAGGATCTTAACCACAATCCCTCTCTAGGTCTGGTCCAAACATTACATGACATAACACGTTTAAAGGCCGAACCGCGACCATCAGCGTTTCCGTCCGGCGGACCTGGCGGGCACAGAGACTCTGAGCCTGAGAGTCCCCAAACACACATTTTATTTTTACATAATTATTGCAAAAAGAAACCCAACTCCACTCCGTTACTGTTAAAAACCTATCTCTCTCTTTCTCTTTCTCTTTCTCTTTCTTCTTTTTTCTTAGTCCAGTCCAGTTTAGTGGGAGGTCTTCCGATCCTCTAAGTCTGATTCTATAATAGTCTCCTCTCAATTCTTTCTTTATAAGTTGTACAGACTTCTCTGTGTGAGAGGGGCAACTAGATGGACTTGTACGCTCGGGGCCAAGCAAGAAACGGGTCGCACTCCGAGTGGGTACTCGCGGGCGGCGAAACCGGACTCGAAGGTCGCATCTTCATTTGAATTTCGTTTCATTTCGCTTGCATTTACGTCCCTCCTCTCTTTTGTTTTTAATTTTTATTTTAACTGTACGGAGGAGCATGCAGGAGTAATAATTTTGGTTTCTAGGGTTTTGGAAATGTAGTGACTGCTTCTGTGGTTTGTGCAGAATCTATGTGGCGATTGGGCCTGGCTAGTAATGAATCCTACCCGGAGCGTCCCGGAGCACCGGACTGCGTGTTCTATATGCGAACCGGGTTTTGTGGGTATGGTAGTAGGTGCCGTTACAATCACCCTCCCGATCGCGCTGCGGTATAGCTCTCAATCATTCGTAGTTTTGCTACATTCCCATTCATTGCTAGTGTGTCTTTTTCATCTGGGTAATCTGTACTCTAATGACACGCATATCGCGTATGTATGACTGAAGCATCATTTCTTGGTGGAAACAACAAGGGTGTAATGTTTAAGTTTTTGTGTTCCAGATTCTGAAGGTTTTCATAAGTTAATATCAGGTGGGCGGATTATCTCTGTTGGCTAGCAAATGATTAAAAAGAACAAGGATTTATGATATTTTCTCGTGTCTTCATAAGCTGCGCGAAAAAACCATACTTGTGAAATGTTATGGTTTTGGTGGATGGCTTAGATGCTTCTTGTTTTGATTGGTTTTCAAAACTGCTTAGGTTGAGGCAGCTGTAAGAGCTACGGGGGAGTATCCAGAACGAATAGGGGAGCCCCCATGCCAGGTTAATTTACTGACGCAAATGTTCCTAGTTGATAATTGTTTTCTTTGGAAATAACGTTATAAGCTCGCATTGACACAATGTTGGTTGTTTTAATGGGCAGTTCTATTTGAAGACGGGAACCTGTAAATTTGGTGCATCTTGCAAGTTCAACCACCCGAAACTTGGAGGTGGATCATTGAGCCATGTTCAACTAAATATACACGGATACCCATTACGACCGGTTTGAATTCTCATATTATTTCCCCTTCCTTATATCTTATATGTCTGTGAATTTTGGTCTTGCCATCCATTTACCAATCCATTGGTTTGCTTGTTAGCCTACACATGCACATCCACCAGTTGCAATGCTAATTTGCATAATTCTATATAAAAATACTTGCTGATATTTTTTATTTTGTTAGCTGTTTGATGATGTATTTTGAATCCTTTTGTACTCCATTTTGACAGGGTGAGAAAGAATGCTCCTACTATTTGAAAACGGGGCAGTGCAAATTTGGTATAACTTGTAAATTCCATCATCCTCAACCAGGGGGCACATCAGTGCCAACATCTGCACCCCAATTTTATCAGTCGGTGCAGTCAGCTTCAATTCCTTTACCTGACCAATATGGCACATCATCCACCAGCTTGAGGGTGAGGCCTCCTCTGTTACCTGGTTCATACGTGCAAGGGGCTTATGGTCCTCTTCTGTTTTCACCTGGAGTGGTTCCTATTCCGGGTTGGAGTCCTTACTCGGTAATGTAATGATCATAATTGTTTTGAAATATGGTCAGCATTGACATTATGCATCTCTTATTCTGTCAATGGCTTATGTGAGTCAGGCGCCTGTAAGCCCTGTGCTATCTCCTAGTGCACAACCTGCAGTTGGAGCTACATCTCTATATGGAGTATCACAACTATCATCTTCTACACCAACACTTGCAGGACTTTATCCTTCTTTATCTTTATCTACTGGTCTATCAAGTGGTAACCAGAAGGAACAAACCTTTCCAGAGAGACCTGGTGAACCTGAATGTCAATACTACTTAAGAACTGGGGACTGTAAATATGGTTTTTCTTGCAGATATCATCATCCTCGGGATCGAGTCGTGCCAAGAACAAATTGTATTCTCAGTCCACTTGGTCTTCCCTTACGTCCGGTAGGTAACACAGCCAGTTTGACATTAGACAGCTCATTTTTAAAGCTTTAATTATTTTCAGTGGACTCATTCTTCTTCTAAAATTAACTGTTTGAATTCTGAATTCATGTTATGCTAGATTACAACGCATTGAAAGTAGTGTCTCATGATGCTTAATTTTTTCCCAATTTTCATAGATTTTCCAGTTTATTTTGTGGCCAAGTTGCACTGTATTTCCTAATGTTTTTGTTTGTTAGTTCATTTTTTCCTTATGCACATCACATGGCAAATTAAGCTATCCTTATTTCTGAAGTTTATATTTGTTTTTTAGCATACAATACAATGCTGTTAAGGTAAAGTCTGCTTGTGGTTGTTTTGCTTTGAAGAGTACACTGTCTCATATGTTCTAGCACATACATGGTTGTCATGATACCTGGGGTTCAATCTGTGGAGACCTGCATAGCTCCCTTTCCCCATTGGTTCAGCCACAATTGTACAGTTTAGAGTAATTATCTGAGGTTCTACCAAAGTTGAAATCATTTGGAACACGAGCTCATCTCAGATGTACAATTATCTAGAGTTGTAAAATAAGGCTAAAAATGAGTTAGGATGGAAAAAGTCATTATCGTTGTGGACATGGCCTTTAAATACATTGGTTGGGAGGGGAGTTAACCCATGTGAATGCATTAATTTGATCCTCATTCTTGATGTCATCTTAGGCATGACTTTAAATGGCTAATAGAGACCTTAGATAAGTAGGGATATCAACTTTTTTGTCAGCTACCTTTAACATTCTTCGTATAATTTCTGATGGCATTTAATGTATGTTGAGATGAAGTTTCTGTTCATGTTAATGTAGTTCCAGTTGTTACAGCTTCTTGATACTCTACTTGTGTAAAACAGGGAGCTCAGCCTTGTTCATTCTATTTGCAAAATGGGCATTGCAAGTTCGGATCCACATGCAAATTTGATCATCCAATAGGACCAATGAGATACAGTCCATTGGCGTCATCTGTCGTTGACATGCCAGTTACACCTTATCCAGTTGGGTCTTTGCTTGCTACTCTGGCCCCTTCCTCCCCTTCTTCTGAATTGCAACCTGAACTGATTTCAGGGACCAAAAAGGATCCTTACCTAAACAGAATCCCTTCTTCTGGAAACACATCCAGCAGTTCAGTTGGGTTGATTTTCTCCCAGACTGGGTCAGTTCCTCTATCTGATCTACATCTTTCAGGTCATAGTTCAGTTTCTTTAACCAGTGGCAGAAACACAGGACAAAGTGTTGAGGTTCGTCGATCAAGTTGATTTTGCCTAATGGTATCATTTCACTATCTGGTGGATGTGGTATGCCTAGCCTTTATTTATATTCTCTGTAGAGCTAAGTAGATTATAGTTTGTGCAGAAAAGGTTTGTCAGGCATTCTGATCTAGTTTTATTTAGGACCATCTGTATGCTCATATCATTTTTCTATAGTCATCTATAGTATATCAAATAAGCTTTAAGAAGCAGTAACCCTATGGCTTCTCCAATTTAGCTTGCATTAATTTGAGTAGAATGGCCAACCCAATTCTTCTCGTGGTACTTTGATCTTGTCTGTATTTGAATTTTAAAGAGCATACAATGAAAATCGTCACTACCGTTCTTATGCTATGTCAGCACTACTTCCTGACAAGTAGGAAATATTTCCAGTTTTGCAAGCCCTAGAATTGTCCCGGTGAATTCAGTTGGTTGGTAAGTTATCTGTCAGGCTCCACCTTTCAAGGCATTACTGATGGCATTTTGAGTACTGTTGGTAGGAAGATTGTAACACTGGGACTGAAGTCTTCTGTCAAGGTCATCTTCAGTGAAGTGGCAAATATGTTTTTCCAGTGTAAGGTATATATAAAAATATATACGTATGTATATTTTGCTTCTTTTATGTGGTATTGACATTGCATTGTTAATGGGAAAGAACTGATATTTTCCCCCTCGGTTAAGCGTATTGTAGACCTCAAGGTTACTTGTTTACAGCATTAGAAATGTGCAAAAACTGTGCAACCTGTGCGGCTGTGCCTATTGGTTTTTTATTGCGTGTTCTACTGGTTTACGTGCTGGAATGGAACTCAACCTTTTGTGTGCGAAGCCTTAGACCGGAGCATCCCGAGTTAACATTGTCACTTGCAAACCATTTTGTCGAATGTATCGGATATGTGTTGGTCGCTCACTCCTTTGAGACCATGATTACTGTGTTGGGGTTGTCTTGAGACTAGAAAGATGCCTTTGAGTCGCTCGTGTTGCAACTTAGTCCCTCAACTAAAGTTCTCACTGAAATTTTACCAAATAGTTTTAAGTGCACCTCACCTAATTTGCCAAACACTTTTCAAGCACTCCTTTAAAGCGTTTAGTCAAACATCCTTCAATCTTTACCCTTTAGAGGCGTGTCTAACTCTCTTCCAAAGGTTAAAAGTGTTGGAATAAGGTCTGGAATTTCACACACAAAAGTACAACTAAATTTGGACAAGTGAACGTGTAAAAGTCTCATTTCATTGTTTGAGACATTACATAGAACATGTTCTGTGCATTCGGCTTTATGGTGCTTTTGGGCAGTAAATAACAAGGAATTAGATCATACACATGTAACAAATATTTATTGATGTCTCATAACAAAAGGTTACACAAAATGAGGCCTAAAAAGGGGAAAAGTCCCATTTTTTGGCTACATCACATATATGAGCAACGGTTTTGGATAAATTGAAGCATTTTTTTTTCCAGCTTTTATGTCTTTTTAAGGTAAATTTATCTAAATTTTAAACATTATGACCCTTTGAAACATTCATATTAGGACAAACAAATTATAACTAATTTAATCGATAAACTCACATAATCAAAAGTAACTGTCATTTTGTAATTGTCATGATCAAAAGGTGTAGTAGTCTTTAGCTTGATTTTCAGTTGCTACAATGCCATGATCATTATATTTCTAAATGTGGCTGTATTTTACCAAAATGGATAGCTTTTACATTTACAACTTTTTAGGGACTTGGTAATTTTCTAGACAGCCCAATCCGTCCAGCATGTTTGTCTTTAGCTACTTACTGCCAAAGTTGGCCAATCTGTCACCTACTGCCCTACAAAAGTCTAACAAAATATGTTGTGTAAGTGTATACCAAAATGACTTATTCGTGCATGTCATCTTGTAGTGATAGCTCCTGCTACCAACTTTAAAACTTCAATGGACAACAAACCTTCTTGTTACTGATGGAACAATCAAAGATGAGACTATAAGTCCGTTTGCAGCTCCTTATCACCACCCAAGGAAGTTTATATGAGCTCCTCTCGACTCCTTTCAATGTGCAACTATGATATTTACTCATCAAAGGTCCTAAAAGTCCACTTCTAGGTGCCTTTTCCATCATCAATGGATTGATAACCGTTGCTTCATCGTTGTCCTCCTCTTCGACCAACAATGCATTCAATTTCGTTCTTCTCGAACACACCCTTTCATAATGTGTTCCACTGCATATAAAGCAAGTAACCTTTCGTTGATTAGAACTTTGGGAGGTTTGCACGTTTTTACCTCTCATTTTGCTCAACAAAAATTTGTTCAACAACGTTGCCATTCCCATTACCGTTGGAAAGCAAGTAACCTTTCCTTGTCATCAAATCGTTTATGAATGTGTTCCAATGCTTCGGTTATTGAATCCAATAGAGCAGCCACAATGAAACACTCTTCTTCTAGAATTGGTTTAAAATTCTGCTTCAACCGAGCCATCCTTTCCCCCAATTACTTCATGTTTCCGCCTACCATTTTTTCTCTTGCATTCCCTTGCAAACCTTATTCTGATACCAACTTTCACGATGATGTTTTGAGGCTAGAAAGATACCTTCGAATCCCTCAACTAAGCTCTCAGCCAAATTCCACCAAACAGCTTAAGTGCGATTCAATTAATCAAATTTTCAAACACTTTTTAGGCACTCCTTTGTAGCATTTCGTCAAACAAGTGTTAAGCCCTGCAATCTTCACTCTTTAGAGGCTTAGCCAACTCTCTTTGAAAGGTTAAAAGTGTTGGAATAAGGTCTGGAACTTCAGAGACACTAATAAAACCAAATATGGACAAATGAACCTCACTTCTACCGTTTAGGACATTTCTTCGAACAGGTTCTGTACATTTAGTTTTATGATGCTTTGGGTAGTAAATAATAAGGAATCATATCATATATGTGTAACACATCAACAATTTTCTGAACAGTTTTGTTGAATCAACTTCTTGCTAAAAAAATGGGACCGTCGTATTATCAAAGCTGTGCAACATTGGTGTCATTCAAACATAGAAAAGGTCTCACAATTACCATATAGTAATTGTTGAAATGAGTTCAAACTCTCAGAATTTGTACTGGTCTTTGGACTATTCGGTTCTAGTTCAGATCATGTCAGAACTCAAGTCATTTTTATGTGCTGTCGTTAGAGTAAAACGAAAAACTGGATTTGCCAAACCCTTAAACCCTTGAAGGTTTTGTAGTGCATGATTTGGTTCTGGGACTCGCATAAGACCCTGTTTTCTAACCAGTAACCACATAACAACAAGGCAGTCTATCCGATCCATACATGGACTAGGCTGAATGGAGCCATATGTCCAAAATTTGCTTGGGCTCCAATGGAAAAGATAAAAGTTTGTTTGGGCTTAAACTCCAAATTTCCACAGAAAGTTCAAATCTTTGCAACCCGCAAAGAGTGGCCATGCTCCAATCCACGAAAATAGGAAGACATGACTATTGCCCTAAACAAAGGTAACAAGTGCTCCAATAGTTCTTCATGTAACATTACAAAATCTCATCTCACACATATCAATTAACTGTTTCTCTTCCTTTTGTTACTGTCCATGATTGGACGTCCTGAACTAGGACACAAAGGTAACAATTCCAAAATTTGTCGACCATCTGTGAAATGATAAGTTAAGAGGTAAGAAAAAGCCAACGGAGCATAGGGGTATGATGTCGTCGTGTAGGGTAGGATTTTGAAATGGTGGGCTCTAGTGTTTCATAATTGTAGCCACAACCATTGCACACCTGTGCTAATGATTCAGAGGGTCCTTTTCCCTTCATGTGTAATTCCCTTTTGGCTTTTACTTATTCCTTTTGCTCACTCCAACTTTCATGCCTCACAAAACCATACATCAACCTTCTTTTTACCCCATAGATTTTGAGCCAAATTTCCTTTTTGTTTAATAGTTCGGATTCGAGATTTCAAACTGAAGAGATTGGAATAGAATTTAGTACACCACATCCTTGGTCCATAGCTGAAGTACCCACTTGAAACATGCCCCATACACTATGCCACCTTTCTTGAGGCAAATCGCGTTATTAGTTCTTCGAGAGGCCGTCTTATAATATGTTCCTAGTCTTCTACAAATTCAAACCATACGTATATAATACGTCTGTGCAAATACAATAATAGTACACACACACACACACACACAATAACCTTTCTGACGCACGTTTGTCAGAGTCTGTGGACAGTTTTTGTTACTTTCTGTCTAAAACACTGCTCATGTCATTTCTTGTCACTAAGACGACATGGCCAAGAAACCTGGCAGCATTCTGGTTATTTTGCATGTCATTTTGCACTTCCAATTTAGACAAATTAGTCCCGAAAATTTAGGTACTGCTTTAATATATTATACACGGACTGCAGATTCCTACAGAATTTAAAACCCAATTGGCTTAAAGCTATGCTGAACCATGGTGGACCTCTTGGGAGTTCGCTCTCTCTCATCTGCCAACTGTTTAAAGCCGGTGAGGGAAGAAATGTTACAAAGGCTATAATGCAGGTGTACTGATCTTTAAATGGTACAGAGTAAAGATAAAGCTGATGAGAGTATTAATGATCTTAACCCCTTGATTAGTGAGGCCTAATTGGGTAGGTTTTAAAGAAACCTAGTAGTCCACCAGCCGAACAAAAGCACGAACTGATGGGATCATCATTACCACTTGATCGTGTGCTCCTAAGCCATCATTGATCCAACAACCAAAATAAAAAACAGTGCATCTTTATTACTTATGAGAACTGTATCAATTCTATGCTTAGAGAAAGTGAGGTTGTGGCTAGTACAATTGCAAAATTCTTTATTAGAAAGTAAAGAGATCATCAACTTCACTCACTTTTCCCTTATCTTGACGTATGATTTGAGCTTGAGAGCAAGTGAAGTGTAGTAGTTGAAGGTTATGTTTTTGCTGAACGATAGTTAAATTCAAGTTGGGAGTTCCTCATGGTTAGGTTTTTGGGAGCTCCTTAAGTGGATGGATTGCTTTCTTCAAAAGCTTGGCCTAAAATGGAGTATATTAATCTCCCACATAAAGCAAGCTAAGTTGAGGTACTGTGGTTCTCATTATAACCTGTAACCCAACACATCATCTTAAGTTTTCCACTTTGATGTGCTTTACACAAAATATAGTATTAAACTAAGCTAATCTTTATGAGGGTAGCTTTCACTAGCCATGATTATATCACCCAAAAGCACTGCAACTCTTCAGGATTCCTGCAATTTTCTCAAAACAAAAATCATGGGAAACAAAAGGCAGGTCTTACATTGCCTTTCACCGAAAAGTGCAACGCACACCTACAATTTTCTTGACTTTAGATTAAGGGCTACATTATAAACACGATTAAAGTATGTTTCAAAGTCATCACCACTCCTCTAATAATCTTGCATGGGTTCATGTGACTTTCACCTCACTCCAGCTTTCCTTTCCCACGGATAATAGAATTATACAGATAAAGAAAAGAAAGGTGAGGTGTTGAACCTGCTAGCACCACATGTCCGCTCTGCAGAATAATAAGATCACATTTTGGGTAGGAGTCGGCTGTTAAAAACAGTTGGATTATATTCTTGAAAGACAGACAACTGTTAGTGGGATTGGTGTTGCAGAACTTCCACTCTCTCTCCAACAGAAACCTAAGGCTGAACTGCCAGAAAAAATGGGTGTTGTTACTGTTGGTGAATTGAAGCCAAGCATATCTGGCAAGAGATCATTTCGTCCAAGTTCAAGTATAAGGCACGCTACTGAATGGTAACCCTCCGTCTCTTAGTTTTTCTCTCACTTGATAGCTGTTTTCCAAATACTGCGCTTGATTTTGGTTTGAAAATGATGATTGCTTATGCTAGAAAGGATTCTGAAACGTTGTATGACTGCTATTTCTTCCCTGGAATTTTGGAGAAATGTTGAATATTTTAAGCAACTTTTCTCTTGAACTTCGTTCTCAAATTTGTCTAAACAATTGATACTCAATTTGCCAAAATTAATCTCAGTTTGTGGGGTTCAATGGAACTTGGCAATAAATGCTTAGTTGTTGTCTTCTGATATGGAAACAATCTCAGGAGTATGCCTTCAATGAAAAAGTCGATTACCAGAGAATATAAAGTTCCTTCTGTTTATGTTTTCATTTCTAAACTTCTCAGAATGCATTGGCCTTCTAATAATCAAATTGAAATAAACTGCAATTCAGTAGTTCTTGTTGTAGAATTTAGTGGCTTTACATATTCCTGTAGTGTTGCAAGAATAGAATGATTTGCATAAACTAAAGTTAGATCATCTTGGCATGCCAAATCGAAGCCTCATGTTTGAGTCACCAGAGTTAGCACTCATTATTGCAACAAAACAATACCTCATGTTATCTATAAAGTATGGGAGTTTGACAACGAAACTATGATCTTGACCTTACAAATAAAATTTCATTTCAACGACAAGGGCACGAGCGTCAGCAAGAGTTATCACCTAGCACTATCAGAAATTGCCAACTGCTATTAATGTTTTGCCGTTCAATAATTTGTGAGCATTTTACTCTTCAAAACAAGTACGGACATCGTATTGAAGTTGTTGAAAATGACAAAAGCTTGCTGAGAAAAGCATAGCTATTCTCATTCTGCGATCTTGAGTTACAGCTTTGTGGGAGTCATGAAACATTACTGCCTGCCGTACTGCTTCTGTAGTCCCAGTGAATGTGTAATTATTGGATTATGATTTTCCTATCTGGGCCATCTGTGTCGATTCAGAATCTCAAGACTGTTGCTGTCTATGGATCTGGGTGGCCACCTTAAGATTTGTAGTACAAGAACTTACGTAGTTTCTGGGTTATTTTACTGTCTATGGTCAGACTAAATTCTTGGGAAAACCCGTTTGGTAGTCACGGTTTCAGAAATGAGTGTACAGGTTTATAGCAGAAGTTCCTACAGGACCTCGAAATTATTAGGACCGAACATGTATGATTGTTCGTTTTCTTTCTGCTTGGAAATTTCCTCGTCTTTTCAATTTCAATACTATTCTAGGAGATAATCCAGATCTGATCTTTCCCATACCATTCTACCATCTTGCAGGCCAATTTCTGATGTCTCTAGTGATCTCACTGTTGAAGTTAGAGCATCAAGCTTTGCACTCCATAAGGTTCGTATATCTGCTTCTACTTGCTAGTAAATGTTTGACTGCAAGATTAGGATTTATCGTATATGTCCGTTGTTAAAAGGAGATTTATGTGCTGATAGATCTTGAGGAAACGAGTATAGACAGAAATTGCAGACTATATACTGCGCAGTTTTGTACTCGAGGTATGAATTTTAAACTCTTTTGCAGTTTCCTCTAGTTTCTCGAAGTGGAAGAATAAGGAAAATGCTGTTGGAAGCGAAAGATTCAAAGGTGTCGCGCATAAGTATCCCGAATGTCCCTGGTGGACCTGAGGCCTTCGAGCTTGCTGCTAAGTTTTGCTATGGCATAAACCTTGAGATTACACTATCAAATATTGCTATGCTACGTTGTGTAGCTCACTTCCTGGAAATGACTGAAGATTTTGCAGAAAAGAACCTTGAAGCCCGAACAGAAGCTTACTTGAAGGACATGGTGTTCCCAAACATATCGACCTCAATATCAGTTCTTCACCGCTGTGAAACACTCTTGCCTATTTGTGAAGAGATCAATCTGGTTGGCAGGCTCATCAATGCAATTGCAAGCAATGCATGTAAAGAGCAGCTTACCTCTGGCCTGCTAAAATTAGACCATAACTTCCCCGCAAACAAAGTGTCAAACTTGGAACCAGAAACACCATCAGATTGGTGGGGCAAATCACTCACAATGCTTAGTTTGGATTTCTTCCAAAGAGTTCTATCTGCAGTGAAATCAAAGGGTCTAAAGCAGGAAATGATCAGTAAGATTCTAATAAATTATGCCCACAATTCCCTTCAAGGACTTGTAATAAGGGACACTCAATTAGTAAAAGGGAGTCTCTTGGACTTAGAGTTGCAAAAGAAACAAAGAGTCATCGTTGAAGCAATTGTTAGCTTACTACCAACCCAATCAAGGAAGAGTCGAGTTCCAATGGCTTTTCTTTCAAGTTTGTTGAAAACTGCAATAGCAATATCGGCACCTACTTCGTGCAGATCGGATTTAGAGAGAAGAATCGGGCTTCAGCTAGATCAAGCAATTCTTGAAGACATTCTAATTCCAGCAAACGCTCATGGGAACAACCACTCCACCCTGTACGATACGGACGCAATCTTAAGGATCTTCTCCATCTTTCTCAACTTGGACGAGGACGATGACGAAGACAATCATATGCGAGATGAAAGTGAAATGGTTTATGATTTCGACAGTCCTGGATCTCCTAAGCAAAGCTCAATTCTTAAGGTGTCAAAGTTACTTGACAACTATCTCGCAGAAGTTGCATTAGACTCAAACTTGCTGCCATCGAAGTTCATTGCATTAGCAGAATTGCTTCCAGATCATGCTCGCATAGTTAGCGACGGCCTGTACAGAGCAGTGGACATCTTCCTCAAAGTTGGTAACATTAATCTCTCTTTCATGAAAGATACAACATCACTGAATTCCATGTAAACGTCGTAACTTTGAGAGTTTTTTTTAGTACAGGTTCATCCAAACATTAAGGATTCCGAGCGTTACAGACTCTGCAAGACCATTGACTGTCAGAAACTATCTCAAGAGGCCTGTAGCCACGCAGCACAAAACGAAAGACTTCCAGTTCAAATGGCAGTCCAAGTTCTATACTTTGAGCAGATCAGGCTGAGAAACGCCATGAATGGGGGCCACAATCAGTTCTTTTTCGGAGCAATAAACGGCCAATTCCCTCAACGTTCAAGCAGTGGAGCAGGAAGTGGAGCAATATCTCCAAGAGACAATTACGCATCAGTGAGAAGAGAAAACAGGGAGTTGAAGCTTGAAGTCGCAAGAATGAGAATGCGACTGACCGACCTAGAAAAGGACCACGTATCCATGAAACAGGAACTTGTAAGGACTCATCCTGCAAACAAGTTATTTAAATCTTTCACAAAAAAGTTGAACAAACTGAATTCCCTGTTCAGAATAAACAGTTTGAAGCCAATTGGAGGAAAGGGCAATTCAGAAACAAGGTTCTTGTTCCAGAGGAGAAGGCGTCACTCGGTTTCATGATCATCATCAACTTGTATAATTGTGTGAATAGGTGAAGGGGGAGAGTGTATAGTAACTAAAAACAATCTAGTAGTGTGTCTAAATTAAAACATCAGCTTTTTCTTCTTCTTGTGTTGATTATGAGTTGGACAGTGTTGTATTGGATTAGTAAGATTGCTACATTACCGTTTTGACCAACCAAAGCATCTATTAGATTATCAATAAGATTAAGATTTGTGTTTAATAACATCAAACACATCACAAGTTTGTTTTTTTGTAATGAATGTGGTCAATGATATGAGAAGAATCTTGAGCATTCCTTTGTACATTAGGATAAGTTAGTGTGGCATTTTAATCGGAAAGGTTTCTATACGGTCAAAACTGCTTATCATATCGCTTACCGTTTCTTCAGACATGGTGGTAGTATGGGGGGTGTTGGTGTGTTCTGGAAGTACTTATGACAGCTTGATGTTCCGCCCAAGGTTCAGAATTTTATGTGGCGTTTGAGTCGCAATGTGGTCCCTACTATGGATAATTTGACAACGCGTGAGATTAATGTTCTCTTGCAATGTTTGTTCTGCCGTGATGAGGAAACTGTAGACCATGTATTTGTTACGTGCTGTGTTACCAAAGATGTTTGAAGGCTAGCCGGATTTATTTTCATTAATGTGAATTTGTCTTTTCAGGACCTCTTTTTGCACATCTTCTTTTCCTTCAACAAGCGGAGGGCTGAATTTGGTGCTATGGTGGCATGGCAACTTTGGGCGGTAAGAAATGCATTACTATGGTCCAATACCCGGCCAAATCCCTTACATATTACCCAATCCACTCGCCTTATGCTGGAGCAATTTCAACATGCTTCTTCAACATTGCAGGCAGCAGCAGCACGAGTCCAACCTGGTGTAGCTCCCGTCCGCATGGCCTAAGTGCACCACCACGCATCTTGGCTTGTATTTGTTAATGGTGCTATTTTTGAAGCTTTGAATTTTGTGAGTTTTGGTTTGGCTATAGAAGACACAGAAGGCAACTTTTCTTTCGCCATTTCTGGCTATGAAGAAGGTGGTAATCAAGCGGCAGTTGCAGAGGCTCTTGCTTTGCGTCATTGTTTACTTTATGCTTTCGATTCTTTACTTGATCCTAATTGTGTTTTTATTGATTGCCAATAATTATATTTCGCTATTAATTCCTCATGTAAGGATAATTCTACTTTTGGTTTTGATTGTAAGGCCATTCTTATTTCTTGGTTGAATATTTAGGTTTTTTGGATTAGGCTTCAAGAGAATAGGTGTGCCCACCTGCTAGCGCGTGACTCTTTTTACCATAGCCGATTTCATTTATGAGTTGATCTGCTTGATATATTGTTTGAGATTTATTGACGTCGCTTTCAATTCTATTATCTTTTCTTTAAAGAAAAAAACCCAAAAAAGAAAACAAAATTTCTATTATAAAATATTTTTTAATAATTTAAAATAACATCTTTTACCCTCAAGTTCCGTTACTTGACTCCAAACGACATAGTATGACGGTGAAAGCTGTCTGTTGGAGTAAGAAGACCGGTTCGCTTTTTCCACCTGAGCCGACTGTGGCTGTAGAGAGAGAGAGAGAGAGGAACGACAATGCGTATTTCATTGTCTGGATTTCCGAGATTGTTCAGGTTCAATATCTCTCTTTTCTCATACTTCCAAATCATTCAATTTGCCTCTTAAGAGTTCCCTGCTTTCTGTTACATGAATCTTTTGATTCCGTTAACATTATTTTAACATTAAAGGCAACTGGAGCAAGAGATTGAAACAGTAATTAGGGTACTTGAACCTGGGCCGCTGGGAATTATGGAGCACAAGTTCTCTGCTGACGAAATTTTTCAGGCCAATGCTACTGTTCGTAGAGCTGTTGATAATTGGCGGAGAAACGCGATTCTGGAGCAGAAAATTGGAATTCTTGATGACTTCATCCAAAAATAATCGATTTCCAATCATGGGTAGGATTGTTATCTCTTCACAGCTACTGTTCCTCGTGTCTTGCAGGTTCCTGCTTTTGAGCAAAAAGACGTGTTTTAACCTTTCTTTGTCTTGATTGAGGTCTTATATGTACCAATTAGGGTTTGGTCCTTTTCTGTTTCTCTTTTATGTTTTATCTTCTAAAACGCAACTGAAGAAATGATAGCTTATGGTGAACCTGGTTGGCGATAAAATCTGGAATGTGCTTGTTCGCTGGCCTGAATCAGGAACACTTGAAAGAATAAATGCAGCTAGAAGAATAATTGCTGCTTGTGGAAGGTTACCCCAAACCTATTGGGCTATAAACAGTAAAGCCAATTCTAATTCGTCCCACTCCCAAATGTATATTTGGTCTGTACTTTGTAGTTGGTGCTTAATGAGATTTCCGCTTGTTATGGATACCTAAGCACAATTAACTACTTGTTTTTCTGAAAATAGTTGACATGCATACACAATTCACGCACAATTGGAAATCAAAATAATCCGGTCAGAAACCATAATAGAAGTGTTAGGGAGAAATATAAAAGCTTGAAGCTTCTGTCGTAGACGTGGTTCTCAGCAACCAAATGTTAAATTATTCTTCAAATGTGCATTTAGGATTTGTTCATGATAGGCAATAGAAGGTCAAGTCAAGTGCCCACAATAATTCCCTCGTTGTTGAGACGTTGCTTTCTTTGTACTCTGTCGCGTTAGTTTACCATTCGATTGATGTTACTTTTACATTCTCTTATCCAGAAGTCCTTTTGCAAGGGAATCCATGTGTGGATTTTCATAAAGAAATATGCTTGTTGAACTTAAAATATTTTTTGAGTCATGTCGTCTTCCCTCCTATCAGAAAGTCTAGTGATAGTTCAATTGCTCTATAGTTGGGCTTAATCTATTAGTCACTGCTATGCTTCAGTTCATTTCTTTCCAATCCGTTATAGGCTATGGTATCGTATGGTGATGATCTGCAAAAAGTATGATATCTTTATTGTAGATATTACACAAGTTACATTTGTTGAACACTGGAGCTTATTGCATTAGAAAGTGTAAAGTCCTAAAGAGGACTAAACAGAGTTGGAGCTTGCTTTAAATAGATTGCACCTTGCCGACGATAGTTTATTTTCTTAAGAATACCGGGGAAAAAAGAAGGGAGAAACCTTTAGCTTACTGGAACAAGTTTGGACTCTACTTCTTCCAAATCCACATGGCTCCAGCTTCTATCAGCAGTGGCACGAGCTGGTTCTGGACGTGTAGGCTCATGATCTGCTTTTCACCTCCAATTAGCTTCTGTCCTATGAACACAGCAGGTACACTCGGTTGGCAACCTAGTTGCATCAGCGTCCCTTCAATTTGCTGTCCATTGGGAATTCGGTCGAGCTCATAAACTGTTGGGTTTGCACCAAATCCACTTATGAGTGACTTTATAGAGTGGCTCATGCAACAGTTACTCTTGCTGAAAATCACCACTGGCTTATCTTCAACCAACCCGTTCACTGCGTCCATTGTTACCAGCTGGAATGATAGATACTGTTGAGGATTCTTGTGATTGTTTGAGCTGCTTTGCTTTGAGTAACCGGAACACAAACGAACAGCTATTTATAAAGGTCATTTAGAGGAGTGGATTGAACATAGGACCAAGGAATAAAATGTTCAGAAGATGTGTCATAATTCCACATTTACGACACATGATCACCTGATGAATATATCTGTCCATCCACATTTTTTGATAACAATTTGGATTCGTCTGCTAATACGCAAAAACGTGGCAGTCGTGTGATGAGAACATTTCCAGACTGCTCATTATTTAAGGGAACGGTTTTCCTGTGTCTCTGTCAGTGAGATGGAGTTTGCATGAAGCATTTCTTGACTTTTCAACTTTAGTTATTTTTTAAACGATCTTATTTCAACATCAGTTATATCTGCTTCGAGCATCTGCTGAGCTGGAGAAAGAGTTGGGGTTTATCCATTTGCTCGGCAACTTCCTTCCCCAAAGCAAGATTCGCGTAAGCCCAGCTCAAGAAAACCGAAAGCTTAATTGAAAGAAGTAATTGGAGGGAAAAGATCACGCTTTTGTAAAAGTTATTCAGAAAGGGAATTTGCCATTAATGGCATTGCAAGATCGTGAAGGACCGGGTAAGGTCCGTACGAGAACATGGAGATGCATTCCTGGCCCACCACTTGGTCCAAATTCTTGCCTTAAAGCACGTGTTAGTAGCAGTACACATAAACAATCATATCTAACTTACATTTAGAGGCATCTAATGGTCGGTTTGACTGTATTGACTTTACCAATATCTTCATAATCTATTCTTTAATCTAACACTAAGCTCTTGTTTGGTTCTAACTTTTGAAACTTTTAAAAATATTTTTTTTCACTGCAAAAATTATTTTAAGAAAAAAATGGGTGTTTAGTTAAAAATTTCAAAAATACTTTTAAAGTAAAAATAACAATTTTAAAAGTCAATATACAGCTTTTTTAGATACTAAAATTTAGAACTTTTAAGAAAAACTCAATTTTATGAAATTTCAGCTTGTTGGGTAAATGAATTTACGTCACATACATGTATAACAAATTTTACGTCTTTTCGTTTCTGTAGTTTTCTTCTTTATTCACTCAGACACGACTCATCTTCTCTCACAACGTCTGCGTCAATACTCCCACCAACAATATGAATGAAAAGGTAGAGAACACAACAAGAAGATAAAGGGGGAGACCTTGGCTGAGGAAACAATGGCGAAGAACATCGTTAAATCTACTTTGAGAGGAATCTCCATGGAGCTTCCCCAAATCGTGAAAGAAGTAGCACTTGCATGAAGCAGTATTGGGGAAAAGATTAAACCGAGACACATCTAAAAACAAATGACCAAAATGAAATTAGAGACTTATCAGCAGCAGAATGAATATTCAAATGATAGAGAGAACATTCAGCTTCCTTGAGATCTTCTCTGAGCCGAAAAATCTCTTGCTTCCGCCCCTTAGCCTAACAGAAAGAGCGCAAGTTAAACCACTACGACATTGGCTTCACTTATAAAACGGAAATCGTACAAAAGAAACAGAAGTTTCCAGTGAGGCCTTAAGCTTCCAACGAGTGGCATCAGATTGAAAAGGTTGCTTACGAAGGAGCTTCGAGCGGAGAAGATCGATTGGTATATTTTAAAAATTATTTAGTATAAATAATTTTATTATAAAATAAAATATAATTGAAATTAATAAAAGTTTTTTTATTTTTATGTTGCTTTATTATATAAAGTCTTTTTTAAAAAGTTATTTTTTTAATTGACAACCAAACAGTTAATTAATTTTTAAAAAAAGCTTTTTTTAAAAAAAATCTACTAATAAAAGCTCAACCAAATAGGTCCTAATTTTAAGCATCAGCCTTTGATTTTAATGCATAAGGATTCTACAAAGTTTCATAACCGCATAGCAAGAGGACTGAAACTTAAAGACTATTGCATAGTAGGAACGGTGCTAACTAAAAAATCAAAACAAATTGATTCATTTGATTGTAAAAATTTAGAATTGTCTATTTCTTTTATTTGATTTTTAACTTTATAATTTGATTGACTTAATTTAATAACTGTTATTTTTAAACATTAGTTTATTAATTGGTCGTCAATATTTGAAAATTAATAAATTTTTTATAAATTAAAATATCTTTTTTTAACTGAACCCAATTTCTTTAATAGATAATAAAAATCTTTTTTAATTGTATTTTAAATTTTTTAATTTTATTCAATATTTAACATGATTAAATAGCAGTTCAAACTTAAACCTCTTACTTTTGCAAATTATTGCTATTAACTATACCAAATCACATAGATATTTTCTTATTTCAATCCCTCTATTTTAAAAATTATATATCCAAGTGATAAACTTTTAGGGTAATATTATAATCCTAACATAATGTGATATTAAAACTTTTTTTTGAATAAAAAATAAAAATAAACTAATAGAATATTACACAAGAAATTGTAAATCAAAATATAGTTAAAATTAAAAAAAATCAAATTACAATAGAGATACCAAATAGAGCTAGACCTATTAATATTAGGCATTAGGCAACATAGAAATATCTGCTTTCGCTGATAGTTGCATGATTTTATAAATTATCCTCAACTAAGGGAACGGCCTGCTTTAGCCATTGGAAAACCTGTGGTTACGTTCCCGTTTTTAATTCATTCCAAAATTTGCGTGGCTAACCATCAATTACTTTGACCGACACTACATTTGGGTTGATTGAGTTACCCACTAATCTTCTGAAAAGTTTGACATTAACTGAGAGCTTGAACCAAACCAGGAAAGATGATAGTGGCTGCAAGTAAACGCATTTGGATATGGCTTATCACCTCACCAATGTGATGTCAGATGATATCTATAGAGACACAAATTAAAGGTCAAAAAGATATTCTCCATTTACATAGAATAGATTAACCAGTAAAAATTGACGGGAATTAGAGCACGCCTGTTACAGCAGGACCAGTTGCTATCGTTGTCACTTTCATCATTTTATATGGCTTGTGAGCTGTCATTCCTTTCTTTTTAATTTTTATGATACACGTCATTACTAAGCCCATCAGTGCATTCTGCTGAAACATTTTGCCATAAGAATGTTTCCCATCTATGCTTTTCATTTCTGACATTGCCAATGATGATCGATCATGCTCAAGGTTGTTCTTTCCTAGTCTTACATTACGCGAGTGTTGACCAACCATTGCATCTCAAGACTTCCTTGTTATCAGCAATTAATTTGCTGATAAAAGCCACCAAGTTTTCTAAAATGTCCCAACTGGAAATGGCATATGTACCACCTGGCTTATCCAGAAATGATTCGGGTTCCGGCCCCTTAAAATGAAAAAGACGCCCATCTTCTCTCATTTCAGAATACTGGGTGCACCCCGGAGGAAATTTCCTTTTAATTCATACGATGTCTGTGTTTCTGATATTAACAGATGAAACAGGAAAACTTTTCCATGTCCGATACGATAGATTCTATCCTTATATAACGACTGCAGGTCACTCAGAGACGATGACATATGGGATAATTAAAATGGCTGTCAACTTGTTGATTTGTCATGAACCACATGGTGGAGAAATATCGACCACTGAAATTCTAAAGCAGAATGCAAGCTCGGTTCCTGGCATCACAAATGAGGATTAGATGTTGGTCCTTAAAAAGATATTTTCAGCTTTAAACCGATCTACTTCGATCTTATTCCTTCATCAAGTACAACTTCTCCTCTTTAAAACATATCCCTCAACTCTTTATTTCTAGATTACATATCATGATATTTGAAAGATTTGCAAATTCCAGATAAAAATTCTTCAATCTGATCTGAAGTCACTTCATCGGGTGCAAGCAGGATATGAACACAGGACGAATCAGAGGATTTAATTGATCTTGAGTTCAACTGTTGGGATTGTTTAGGATAAGGAAATGGGGTCACGTAATTGTCCGAGGGAATATGGCATCTGTGAGCCTTACCTGTTGTTTTCTTCTTTTAGAGATTCACCATTCCCACTTATTTTTGTGCAACAGTACTGTCTTCCTGTTTTCTTTTCTTTTCCCTTCTCTCTTTGAGAACTGTTGTGTGTTGCAGCAAAATCTCGACAGATTGATTTGCACTCACAGACGAGGAATTCCATGCTAATTAATGGCTAAATAACATTTTAAAAATTTGAACAGATAACAGCTTGATCAAAAACAACACAAGAAAGAGATCAATCTGAGATAGACCTTCGTTTTATTTAGCAACCAGCAAGGCATCGTCTTCAGGGCACCCAGATTATACGCCATTGTAACAAATAGTTTTAAACTACTAGGAAATGAATCTAACTGAAAATTTAACAAACTAAAATAAAAAAATTATAATAACGACAGCCAACATAGGCGTTATGGGTCAACTAAATACTTGGGATATGCAGGCAGCAAAATCAGAAAGGTGGATTCACCGTGGGTTCGGACTTATCATGATAAGAAAATGAATTCATAGCCTAAATAATTTTTGGTGCGTAGGAATTTTAGATAATATTAATCGTCGTGATATCGAAAATCATCAAAATAATGATTCCTTGAAAACAATAACCGAATCTACCCCAGCTACTCAGCTCTTTAACAAACTCTTCTGCTCACGAAGAGATATGGATGTGACAAGTAGGCTTTGATTTTTCAACAATGCCGATCGAGAAGCTGAACAGTGGAAAAAAACTTATGTTGAAAAGCTAATTTGGCCCTTACAAGACTGAAACGCTACTAGGAGTGGAACTAAAGTAAGATGAGAAGGCAACGTATCAATGATCCATCAAATCGTTTACTATGCATCACCCTGAGGCCTTCACATGTCGTTGCTATTCGGATATTCTCTACGTTAAACACACGATTACTTTCTTTCAATATCGTCACCGTTTCTTCTGCTGGGGAAAGAACTCATTTTAGCATCCGGAGACAGGCGTGTTTAACTTGTTAGTGCGTTGTCTATGCCAGGATGCCTGAAATAGGATACAACGGATAGTTTTAGAATCCCACTTACTTATTACCCGGCGGGTTGTTCATTTATACTCTTACATATAACGTTGCTTTCTGATTTCAAAACAGTACAGAATACAGATTCTAAGAAGCTCGAGCACTGAACAATTATGGATAAATCCATTGTCGCTGGCCATTAATATAGGTCATTCGCCCGTAGTAGAAGAAGAAAGTTGAGGATTAATGTGCTGAACCAGCTTCTGAACCTATTAGAAACTATAATTCACCTTCTAACAACTAAATATAGCTTTA
>JANZLX010000009.1:16470605-16482891 GCA_025531955.1 Erythroxylum orinocense
TGTAGTCTGCAATTGTTGTAACTGATTTGGAATTGTACTTTATGGTTACTGTAAAATATTATTAAATGATTGTATCTGCTGCGAAAGATTTACAACTGTATACTGCTTGTTCTGCGTAATTGTTAAATGACTAAAACTGCTTCCTTTTAACACGGGATGAACGGTTTAAAAAAAAGTATACCAAGTTTTACTCGGATATCACCAATGATATCGGGTTCGGGTCACTCAGGAGTGGGGTGTTACACCATAGGCGATCCAATAATTTCCCTGCTGGTGCTTGATGCTCAACCTTGACCTATTAACAAGTTATACACTTAGAAACGAATTTTACTACTTGCTTATTCATACTAGGCCACCTGTAATGCTGTTTCAGCGTGTTATACATATTGGTAGTACTAGAATGCATAGTATAAGCTACTAAATGTGCTTCCTCTAAAATCTCTTTCCTCAGATTATCAACATTTGGCACACATAATCTTTGCTTTAACCTCAAGGTATCATTTCTCACTTTAAACTCAGAATTTGGATTCACTTTTAACTTCTCAATTAACTTCACTAAATCTAGATCTCTGCTCTGAGCCTCTTTAATTCATTTAACAAAAACAAGTCTCAACTTTAAAGTAGCTATCAACGTATCATTCTGCCTCAAACTGAAGTCAACATTCAGTGCCTTCAACTGAACTAGGCTAGGTAACCTCGATACCTGTACTTGTGCCACACTACTATATGATTTCCTGCTCAATGCATCAACTACAACATTAGCTTTTCCAGGATGATACTCAATTAAACAATCGTAATCTTTCAACAACTCTAACCATATCCTCTGTCTCATATTTAACTTCTTTTGCTTTAACACATACTTCAAACTTTTATGATCAGTGAACACCTGAAAAGTCTCTTCATACAAATAGTATCTCCAAATTTTCAAAGCAAATACTACTGCGGCAAGTTCCAGATCATGAACTGGATAATTAAATTCATGAGATCTCAACTGTCTCGATGCATATGCTATTACTTTACCATGCTGCATTAGTACACATCCTAAACCCTGGTGTGATGCATCGTTGTACACAACATAAACTCCAAAACTAGACGAAATAGTTAACACCAGTGCTGTAGTTAACCAATGCTTAAGCTCCTCAAAACTCCTCTGACAGTCATCACTCCATCTGAAAGGAACATTTGTTCTCAGAAGTTTTGTCAAAGGGGTCGAAAGCAGTGAAAACCCCTCGACAAATCTTCTGTAATACCTAATTAATCCAAGGAAACTCCGAATTTCAGTCACATTCTTCAGAGCCTCCCATTTCATTACTGCTTATATTTTCTTTTAGTCCACCTAAATGCCTTGTTCAGACACTATGTGACCCAAAATACAACTTGATCAAACCAAAATTAACACTTAGTGAACTTGGCATATAACTGTTTCTCCCTCATTTTCTAAAGAACCGATCTCAGATGTGGAGCATGATCCTCTCTACACTTCAAGTACACTAAATGTCATCAATAAAAACAATCAAAAAGTGATTTAAATAAGGTTGAAATACCTTATTCATCAATGCCATAAATGCTGTCGGAGCATTAGTCAAACTAAATGACATCACCAAAAACTCGAAGTGTCTATATCTAGTTCTAAATGCACTCTTGGGAACATCCACCTCAGCTATCTTCAGCTAGTAATATCCCGATCTCAAGTATAACTTTGTGAACACATAAGCTCCTCGTAACTGATCAAACAAATCATCAATCCTCGGCAATAGATATTTATTCTTAACTATTATCCGATTCAACTACCGGTAATCAATGCACAATCTCAGAGTTCTATCCTTCTTCTTTACAAACAGAACTGGAGCTCCTTAAGGTGACACAGTAGGTCTGATAAACCCTTATCTAATAATTCCTGTAATTGAGTTTTCAATTCCTTCAGTCCAACAGGTGTCATCATATATGAAGGAATTGATATAGGAGCGGTAGCTGGAACAATGTCAATAGTGAACTCCGTCTCCCTATCGGGGGGTAATCTCGATAGTTCAACCGAAAATTCTCTAACTACTGGAATATCCTGAATGGTTTATTCATTTCGATTATCTACCATGTAGGCTAAATAAGCCTCACATCTACCTCGGATCAATCTCAAAGCACTTAGAAATGAAATTAGTCAGGCTTGCACTGCCTGAATAACTCCTCGAAACACCACTCTTAGCTGATTATGGGATTTAAACACTACCTCCTTAGTATAACAATTAATCACTGCCCTATGAGTAGTGAGCCAGTCCATGCCTAACATGAGGTCTATCTCTCTCAGCTACAATATGATTAAATCAGCTTCTAATTCTGTCTGATCAATCCGAATTATACACCTCTTACATACTTCACCAATCACTGTTGTGCTACCCACTGGAGTGCTTACTACTAACCCACATTTCAATATCTCTCGCTCACATTGCAATCTAGAGGCCAGATGCGAGGTGATGAATGAATGGGTAAATCCTGGATCTACCAGTGCATATGCTTCAAAATTAAAAACATTCAACACACCTACTATTGCATCTGGGGAGTCCTGTGCCTCTTGTCTTGTGATGGCATAGACCCTGGCCTGAGATTGCGGCTAATTTCTATGCATCTCAGTCCTGACACTAGGCCCTACTGACTGAGTCTGACCTCTACCTCTACCTCTACCTCTTTGTGTAGATTTGCCAGCTCTGCTCTGCTGAACCAAAACCTCTGTCATAGCTCTAGACTGTGATTCAAATATCTCAGGGCAATCTCTGATTATATGGTCTAACGAGACATAACGGTAACAAGCTCTAATTTCTATCTAACATTAGCCACCATGCTTTTTACCACAATGTTCACACTTAGGTAGCTATTGAGATTGGTTGGAAGACACCTTTCCTTTACCTCTCCTATACTGGACAAATCTACCTCTAGATCGGGATCCAAATTATCTCGATCTATACTGGAATCGAGATGATCTGTTCTAGCGCTTCCTGGAGCTTCTACCAGAATCAGCCTGAGACTCATCTTGCCTTTTACTTCTAACCTCCTGTTTGTTCTCTGCTTGACTATCTTCTAATAACTGTTCAATTCTAATTGAAGCCATTTGGAGTTCTATAAAATTGTTGAAGTTAGAGATGGCAAGCCTCGTTTTGATTTCCATAGTCAAACCGTTCTCAAACTGCCTATATTTTTCTTGCTCAGTTGGAATCAGTTCGATTGCATACCTCATTAACTCATTGAACTTTATCTCATAGCCTGCCACTGTGAGGTTGCCTTGCTTCAAATCTAAGAATTCTTTCATTTTCCGATCCATGTAAATCTTTCGCATGTAGTTCTCTCGAAATGCTATCAGAAAATCCTCCCAGGTCAAGCTATAAGGTCTGGTGGTACTACCTGGCACGTTCTTCCACCACTGGTATGCGGGACCTCGCAGTAGTGAAATCACATAGTTAAATCTCTCATCTGCCTCGTATTCCATCTGGTCGAACACTCTTTTAGTTTGCTTAAGCCACCCTTCTACTTCAATCAGATTTGTATTTCCGTAGAAGTCCACAACCCCTTTCTTTCTCAGCTTATAATATCTCCTTTCTCACCTCACGGGAAATTCTCGGAAACATTCCAGCAAATTCAAGTACAGAAGACTCTATATTGGCTCCTACAGACTCCATATCAGCTGACTTAATTTGATCTCCTATGGAAGGTGACCTATAACAAACAAAGGCTGTGATTACTTTATAAATCTTTCACTATGAATCATATTAGTTCCCTATAGATGCCAAACCATGCTCTGATACCAAAAATGCAACATCCCACTACCATAAAGCAAATACTCGAATACCCCAAGGACATTCAAGTATATACTTTATGATAATGGTATGTTGGAGCAAAAGCAAATCCAACATACACATGGCATTATCTAGCATACTATAAAGTCAATAAATTTTAAAACCATTCATTCATAAAGCTTACACCATTTCCACCAAACAAATATTTACAAGACCTTATACAAATGTTAGCAAAACTACAAAAATAATGCTAGAGCACTTCTAGTGTCAGCTGACAAATCTTTGAGTCATTTCTTTATCCAAAAGATTCCTTAAGTCCTGACTAAGGAACTAGGTCTCCTGTCTCGTACGTAAAAAATCACATTAAAATTTTTGATGAGTTTTGCAAATTCAATGAGTGAACCATCATTGATGAATTCACCGGATCATATACACTCATCACATATTACACAAATATTCATTCTAAAATACATTTATTATTCAAAAACTCACACATATGGTATAACATTTAATCATTGCGAAACAGATCATATATAAACAAATACATATGCATATGAGACTCGCATTCATTCTTATTATTGTGACTGAATGCCTATCACATACTTATACAAATACTAGCTCATAGGAATCAGTTAGAACATAATCACGGAGCACAACTCTATATGCACACATATATATCACAGAGCAAAGCTCTACGTGGAAGTACTTCATACTGGCAACTCAAGTCACAAAGCATTTATCTGAGCATGCATTTTATGAAATGCATCAAAACTGAATATGGCATAAATGGCAATCACATATGATGCTAAAAAAAAACTCATAATCATCGAACCTAAGTATGGCATTCAACTTTCATTGATAATTCACATAACATTCAGAATTCCACCGCAATCAAAGCCGCAATCAAAGCACTTCCAATACATTCCTGAATATTAATCTACTTGGAAAATTAAAGTTCGGAATTCATAAACAAATCGCAAATAGTTTAATAATGTTGGAAGTTTAAACAAATCAAATCAAATCAATCCTAAGAAATCATCTAGGTTGACTCACAGTATGTTGCAATAAGCTATTGCTTGGATGGTCCGGCAATGTCTGATTGGCGTTCGATGTGCTCCTCTAAAATACACAAAACACATTAACAATCATCACATTTTGTTGCAAAAATGTACAAGTGTTCTTTTGTGCACATCAATGTATAAAAAGTATGCACAATACATGTTCAATGACAAATTTCGGGGTACTATATTGCGATCCTTATCAACAAATCATTCAGATATCAAAGCCGTCATTAATACCATGTCTATTTACAATTGGATCAGAACAAAACAATTTCATAACTTCATTGACCTCTTCCGATTTCTCCTGTAATACGGATATGGGTCAACTTTCCATACTAAATTTGACAAGGTAAATTAAAAAATTAGGCAAAACATCCTTCTTTAAAGTTGTTCTTTAATGTCTTAAATTTTTATTGACACCAAAATCATTTAATGTGGTTCAGTATACGAAAAGATATACTCAAAATATTTTAGACTGTTCTTAAGCTTCAAGGAATTCTTACCTCAACTTCCAACCAAAAATTGAAAATCTTAGAGACATAATTAAAACTCAATTCTTCATACAATTTGTATCCCTATGTCTGTAGTTTACTCCAAATCAAAAAAATCCCATTTGGATAAATATAGCGAAAGTTATGGTCAAAATACCTAAGTATATTTGAGTTGAATAGGATGAGACTTCGCCGCTACGAGACAAAAAAAATGTCCTCGACGAACTTTTCATAAACGAAATTTTCTCAGGAATTTTCCAAATATGGGCACAACAAACTCAAGAGTTTGCCGTGGCGAACTAAAAAGAGTTGGCTACGGTGAACAAAAGTTTGCCGTCGTGAACTTTCACAGAAGACTCGTCTCCCCAACTTTCCAGATTTTATTCCCATTTTTCACTTTCTCACTCTACTATCATTTCTCATTTTTTTGCATTCTTCACGCTTATTCTCACATGAATCAACTCAAATAACACTCCAAACAATTCTTATAAATCACTTTTAGCTCATCAACTCCCAAAAATTCAAAAACTAAGATTCACACTTAAACATCAACTTCACTTCTACAGATAAACAACAAACACAATGTATGCATGTACCATTTCGACTTTCTCAAAACCCAGAAAGAGTATATACATCTTCCAAACTAGAGTCCATTCAACACTATTATAAATAATTCTTAAATCTCAAATTAATCATCTAATCTATTCAACATCTAAACCAAACTTCTCAATTCCATGCATGCATGTTTATATTTACACCAAAAAATAAAAATCATCGAAACTACTTATTGGATTCAATTGTAAATTCTAGATAGTAATTCAACAACACAAAGGCACAATCGATTGTTATTTGGCGATGAACAAAACCAAGCAGAAAATGCTTCCGGTGATCAAAGTCACAGTAACATCTCCCTAATCAAAACATAATACTACGTGGGTTCTTTGCATGCCTTACAAATATCCTCACTCTTTCAAGCCATTTGTCACAACTAATTAACCATTTGTTATCTGCTTACTATTGCCATGTGTCACTCTTTCATTGGTCCATAAATCATGATTTTGCACAAAATTCACCAAAAATTTCAAAATATCCTAAATAATACCAAATGGCCAAAAAACATTTTAATCACATTTACTAACTCAATTATACCCATAAATATCAAAGAATGCATGTACAGTTATATGAATGTGCAAAAATGTGTATGTCATAATTAATTTATGCGTGACATGTATTTTCTTAATTTCTAAAAAATTCTCATAATTCTTAATTCTAGCCATAACATGTGTAACGGGATGTTACAATTTATAATTATCATCACTAAATACTCCATTGATCAAATTTCAAGCATTGACGATATTTAATTATACAACCTAAAAATTACCAATTGACAAGATAATCTCCAAAGTTTATTATATCTCAGATGCCTGTAATTCTAATGCACTCTCAAATTCTTTTTGTAATTGTTTTCTTGTCTTTTTTTCTATTTGTTGATCCTTAGTGCTAGGATGGTTGTAATCCTAATGCATATACAAATTATTTTGATGTTTCGCTGCCTTTTTAGACATTTATTGATAACTATTGTTGAAGTGTGTATATGTATTATGTCTTATATAGCTTATCTCTTATTCTAGTTCTATTTGTTCAGTTAGTAATTCCTTTTTAATTCACATACTTATTGGTCATGACGAAGATCATAATGAATTTTACTTCATTGATGTGGATTGTCAGTTTTTCATTTTCAGTTTTATTAGTCCAATTTAAATATTCATCTATTATATCTTTTCCACTTTTCCCTTATAAAATTATGCCTTGTTTCATATATTTATAATTTTTGCCTCCAAATTTTAACTTTAACAAAATTCACTTACACATCTTAATCATTCATAACAAAACTTATATATACATACTCTTTAATTCTAAAAAATAATAGGGCATTATACTATTCTAAATTTTCAATATGTAAATGCGTAGTGACCACTTGCTAGTACATTTATTACAACGAGAATTTTCATAGATATATAAGTAACGTTTCAAATAAAATTATCATATAAAGTCAATTTACTAAATTATTCTCCAGCAAATACTATGCTTTTGTTTAAGTATTTTCATATTTAAATTTAAGAAATCAACTACTTCCTTTATAAAAAAGAAACATAATGTATACTAATTTTTTTTAACGTTTTATTATTGTTTAGTCTCTAGAATAATAATTGGAACAACTTAAGGATAATGCATAAATATAATATAAATTTCATAATTATGTTTTTATTATAATTTTATTTGTAACATACGACTAAATATGTATATAATTATGCTATTAAGTTATAATCAATTGATTGGTTAAATAACGTAAATCAACGTACAAAATGAAAAATCATCTTCCTAAATCAATTAGAAATGTAAATATTTTCCATCTCTGGAATCTAATCCTGAGACAGAAAACCTTGAAGAGTGGACCAAGTAATAAAAAATGAAAGCGAAGTGTTTTTGAGCTTATTTGGAATAAAAAACATATTTTTTAATTTGTCATATTTAGAAGGAATTGCTATTGAGGCATAATTTTGATGTGATGCATATTAAAAAAATTATTGACAATATTTTAGGTTTGTGATGGGAATTGATGGCAAATCGAAAGAAAAAATTAAGGCTAGATTAGATTTGGAAGATATGAATATAAGAAAAGATTAGCTTTTAAAAAGAAGAGATGATGGGTCATATATTATTCCACCTGTTTGTTACAACATGTCAAAAAAGGAGAAGCAAACTTTTTGTCAATTTCTTAAATCAGTCAAGTTTCTTAATGGGTATGCATCTAATATAGCCCATTGTGTGAATATTAAAGAGGAAAAATTATTAGGTTGAAAAGCCATGATTATCTTATACCTTTGTAATGATTACTTCTTGTTAGAATACGTGGGTGTTTGTCGAAGGATGTATTCGTAACTTTGGGTCAATTGGGTGAGTTTTTTAAGCAACTATGTTATAAGACACTTCAAGTTGAAGAGCTTGAGAAAATATAAAAAGACATAGCTTTGATTCTATTTAGGCTTGAACTAGTATTCCCCCATTGTTTTTGTTTATAATATGATGCATTTGGCAATTCACTTACCATACGAAGCAAAACTTTGTGGTCTGGTTCAATTTCGATGGGTGTTCCCATTAAAAGGTAATATATATTAACTTCTACTTTTTTAAAAGTTATTAGTTAGTAATAATTGTTAATGTTTTATATTTTGATTAGGTTTTTATGCTTTCTTAAGCAATATGTACAAAATAGAGCTCGAATTGAAGGATCTAATACAGAGACTTATATAGTGAGTGGATGCTTGACATTTTGTTTGATGTACTTAAATGACATCGTGATAAGATTTAATAAACAAGAACGTAACTTTGATTTACTTCAAGATGGTTACTTGTCAGTTTTCTCCTAACAAGTTAGGCCACTTGGTGTCAGAAAATATGTGAAGTTAACTAAAGATGAATTCGAAATTGCCCATTAGTATATTTTGAACAATTGTGAGGAAGTTGATAAATATATAGAGTATGTATATTACTTTTCATTCAAATCTTCATATTTAAAATTTATTATTCAATTTGTATTTCCTGATCTTTACTTACTTTTTTAAATAGAGAGCACAGATATTTGATTCAAAGAAATGGGATTGTTAATATTGAAGAAAGATATAAGATTGAGTTCCCATCATGGTTTAGGACTCGAGTAAGTTATATATTGATGGAATATTATGAACTTATGACAATTTGTATTTCATATTAACTTTTAGTTATATTTTGTCCTCTAGATGATACAACTGCATAACCGTAACATGCAAGAGGGGATAAGAATATTATATTTTTTGGGATTTGGCCCTCATATGTTTGCTAAAAAATATACAGGTACATTATTAATGGAGTTATATTTCACATATAAGATCGAGACAATCGACTTAAAAGCCAAAATTATGGGGTTATTGTTGAGAGATGTAATGAAGATGATTTTATTGATTTCTACGGTGTCATCTCTGATATAATAGAGCTGCATTACATCAAGGATAAAAAGGTTGTTCTATTTAAGTGCAAATGGTTTAATCTTGGTGACATAAAAGTTAATGACAATATTACTAGCATCAATGTTAGTAAGACATAGTATGATAATGACCTTTTTGTCCTTACAAGTCAAGTGAAGCAAGTATTCTACCTCAATGATTCTGTATTGGGCAGCAATTGGAAGGTTGTTCAAAAGTTTTAACATTGAAATCTCTTCAATTTTTGTGAAAGAGATAATGGTCTAGTGAGTGAGGATGGTGATGAACTATATCAAGAGATTAAATTAGGGTTGAATAATGAAGCCATTCAAATAGAAGATGCAAATATATCATCATTCCATAGAAGAGATGTTGATCTCAATATGGCATAAGTGGATTAAGTACAAGCTAATCTTATCATAAAAAGAGATAATAATGAGGATGAATTATATGACAATGATGATACTTTGGCTGAATATAATAGTGATAAAGAGACGAATCATAATGTAATTAATGATGATGATTTTTAAGATCTTGATCTTGATCTTGATCATGATGATTAAAGGTTAAAAAAAGGTTTTTTATATTGTTTGACATGTATTGTTGATGAGTAAGTTATGTTAATGCGTATTGTTGATATTTCGCTTATGTTAATGAGTATTGATGATGTTTCAATAATGTTAATGCGTATTGTTGATGATTTCTTGATATCCACACATAATAATAATGTTGAAATAAGCAAACATGAACTACCCTTTTGATTCAAACACGTCTATGCCATTTGGCGTCATTTCTTTTAATTAGTACTAAAATAACTAGAGGCAAACTATGTTGATGTTTGAGATATATTTATGTAGATTGTTGATGTTTGAGATATGTTTATGTGGAATGTTGATGTTTGAGTTATGTTAACGTGGAATGTTGGTATTTGAATTATGCTTACGTGAATGTTACTATTGAGTTATGTTAATACGAAATGTTGCTATTTGAGATATGTTTATGCGGATTGTTGATGTTTGACTTATGTTTATCCAGAATGTTGATGTTTGAGTTATGTTTATGCAGAATATTACTATTTGAGTTATGTTTATATGGATTGTTGATGCTTGAGTTTTGTTTATGCATATTGTTGATATTTAAGTTACGTTAATGCGGAATGTTAATGTTTGAGTTATGTTTATGCATAATATAGATTTTTCACTTATGTTTGTGTAGATTGTTGATGTTTGAATGATGTTTATACGTATTGATGATGTTTGACTTATGTTTATGTGTAATGTTGATATTTGAGTTATAAATATCCAATATGATGGCACCTGTTAGAAACAAGGAAAGAAGGTAGCAATTATTGAAATTGTTCCTACTCCACAATAACCAGATCAATCCAACCTTAGCTAATAACAAAAATCAACTTCATCCACCAATGAAGCTAGTCAACATCAACCTGCATCTGCCTCAACTAGTGCTAATGGATCTTTAAGTATGTTAATCTTTACCGTCTATAATTACTCTTATGCTCAAATATATATTTACATGTTTAATACATTTTTTCTTATCATTATTCTTTTATTGCCAGGTTATAATACCACCATCAGGAAAAAAAAAGGTAGAGGTATCACTAAAGGTTATGAGTTGCAATGCATGAATGTTGCAATGAGCAACAAGTTGTCTATAGATATTGATACCTCGCAAGGTTGTCCTATTAACAAGATTCAATCAATAAAATTGTCCACTGAGTTAGGTGTCATTGCTAAAACTGAATTGTCTTACCTTCAGCATGCCAAGCAGTTGAAGCAAGACAACTTGTTATAAAATGCTTTGGATAAAGTTTCAGCAACATTTCAATTTATTTAATTATATGCATTTTTACTTATTTAAAGACTAATTTCATTTTTACTTGTTGTTCACAGATGAAGCTTAATATCGTTGATATCGACAACCCTGAAATTTCAAGTTATATGACTTCACTGTTGAAAGAAAGGGCTAAGAATCATCATTATTGACAACATAAATACTATAAATATTTTCCTTCTGATAAGTAGGCAAGCATACATGTTCACAAATGGATTTCTCTAGAAAATTGGAGCCAAATGTGTGATTATTAGGCCTCTGATAATATTAAAGTTCAACTTTTCTCTCCTCACATTTGCTTCCTTTAACCTTGATACACAATTTAATGACTATTTCTTTTCTTTCTTTAGGAAAAGAGTAAGAAAGCAAAGGTTAATAGAGAAAAAAATGAGAACTCCTCACAACTAAAACTCTAAATCATTTGTTGTTGTACAAAATGAGTAAATAATTAAATACAATATTATTTATTATGTTTTTAATTCTTTTTTCGTAAAACATATTGAGAAGGAACTACATGTTAATGGGAATTTTTATATTGAATTTAGATATATAATTTGCTAAATTCCTGTCCATTTAATGTTTAAATTGCATTAATTAAGAGTTATTTGTTTTAATTCTAGGCACATATTAAATTTGGAACCTTCAAAAGCCTAAAGTAAGAAAATCTCTCAAAAGAAGCAAGGAGTAAAAACGTTAATGTTTTGGACATTAACATTTTGGCATGGCTAGAAAAAGGAGGGGGCTTTTTGTTGCGGTCTAAACAGAACAATATAAATTAAATTCTATCTAGACCAATTAGAGGCAAGTGCACCTTGTCGACAAGTAATATAAATCGGTAAGAACTGGATATCGTACCCAAGGGAAAAATTTTAAAACGCAAGACAATTAAATTAAACGATGAAAAATTACTCATACGATCAAGAATTGATTGATTTTGAAAATAAAATAAAATAAAATAAGCAAATCAAGAAAGTATGAAAAATGCAAGGTATGAATTAAAATGACTAGATTTAATCAAATGACAAAAATCGGTTAAGGTATCAGATTTCAATTGGATTGGACACTAAAATAAAATTATA
>JANZLX010000009.1:16563416-16580333 GCA_025531955.1 Erythroxylum orinocense
TAGAAAATTAAATTATTAAAAATGCAACAGAAAATAAAAATCTCTTTTATGCTTTCGTGAGAAAAAAGCTCAAATAAGTAAAATTTTCATTAAAATTAAATATAAAAAGTAAACAGTATAAACTGTTTGAGATATGTCTCCATTTTAATGCACGATTTCCCACCTCTCAATTGTCCCTGCTTGATTGTCTTAGGCTTAGAAAGTCTTGTTGTGGGGACAGGGATAACGTGTCTCTGTCCTCCCTTTTTAGGAGGGACAGAAATTCATGTCCCTGTTTTCCGGAGACGGAGGACACAAAAGCGGAGACATGAACTAAACAGTTACGGGGGCGAGATTTTTTTTGTCTTGCCTACTGTCCCCACTCACTGGGACAATAACCAAATACAAGGTTAGGGTCACTAAGTCCGTTAACTAAACAAAAGGCAAACACCTTAAGAGACTTGTTATTCAATAAAATTTCATACTTTAAAATAACGTCGCAAAAAGTATTACAAATTTGTGACGTTTTTATAAAATATTATAAAAAAGTCAAAATTTTCGTGATATTTTTTAAATGTCAAATTTTTTTTCACAATTTACAATATTTTATCAATAAAACATTGTAGATTGTGTATATTTCTTGTGATGATAATTCATTCGTTAGAGAAGTCCTTCCCAAACAATCTCACCTTGTTTACTATTTCCAGGAATTTTTAATGTATTCTTTAATGGTTTATATTTCTTTCATTTTCGGCACTTCAAATTCCCATATCAAGTTGAAAATTTGCATATATTTTATTCTTTTATTTTCTTGATATTCTTCATTAAGGTAGTTCTAGATATCCCTTGTTGACTATAAGTTCATAATCCTTGTAAATATAATGTTTGAAACATTAGAGAATAGGTACGCTTTTCCTTTAGACTTCCCAGTCCTCCTCTTTTGTGAGTTTTAAGTTAAGTCACTATAAGATCTACGAGAAATATAAGACTATCACAATCTTCCTTCGTAACTTCCCAAACGTTTATTACACCAAGATAAACTATCATTCTAACCAAGGTTTTAAAACTTAGATTGGACGTTGAATCAGAGATCTTACTGGTTATCGATTCGACCGGTTCGATCACTGGTCGAATCAGTGTGATATTATAATTACACAATAATTATATTTAATTATATATAATATTAGTAATATTTTAAAAATAAAAATATTAAAAAATAAAAAATAATAAAAATTTATTGAACCAGTGGTCGAATCGGTTCGACCAGTCACTTGCCCGATTTTTACCAGTTCCCACTGATTCAATTAAGGGTCGGTTTTTAGGAGTGACCCGGATCGGATAGTTGATCAATCACTGGTTGAACCGATCGGTCCGGTCCGAATTTCAAAACACTAATTCTAACAATTCAGGCTTGATAGTTATCACCATAAAAAATTGCTAGTATAATATGAGAGAAAGATATCTCAATTTCCATCATGTAAAGGTTGTTATGCTTCTAAATTTGGGCTATTATTTTTCTAATTTATGTTTTAATTGATTTAACTCGTAAATCCCTCAAGAAGAAATAATAAGCTTAGAAATGGCTCAAAGCCCCTTGTAGGCTATCAAGCCTGATCTAAAGCTCCTTACATATGGGTTGAACTCAAACTGAAGTCCATTCAGTCCTGACTCATGTTGCCCAATCCTAAGCTTGATCAAGTTTTGGGCAGCCTGATGTCCATCTGTACAACGTCTAACCCGATTCGACCTGACCCATCAAAACTCCCAACTCGTTAAGTTTTCCGCTGCCGTCTGTCAATCAAAAGTTAGTCTTGAACAAGCTGTAATAAGGACGTATTCAAACATATAAAGAAGTTAAATAAGTTCTTGGTCCCTAATTCAGTGGTGCACATAGGATGATTAAGTGCTACAAGAACATCAAAAATCAAGGAATCAGCAACTCTTGCTTATTGTTAGGAAAGAAAAGGCCTAGAGTTTTGAGTACTATTATTAAAGAGGGAAGTTGGTAAAGCCAAATGATTTATATTTCGCTTGAAAGAAGTTTGATGAGTTGATAAAATTCAATCCAAAGAAAGTGAAAATAGGTGAAAGTTGGTTACCAAAAAAAATGGAGATGACATAATGAAGTGATTTTGAAAAGAATGAAGCTCTCAAGGCACAACTAGAGAAGAGATTAGAGAGAAGAGAAGAGGGTTGGGCATTTGCATCTAAGAATTCTTTTAAATGTGTATGTGTGTATAATCGGATTTCAAGCCAAGCGTGCCATAGACCCTAAGTTTGAGTCTGAGCTAAAGCTCGAAATTAAAAAAAAAGAAAGAAGTCTAATCCCGATCTAAAATTCAATCAACTTGAACTAAATTTATTGATTTTCAGTAAAATTGGATCGGAAAGAGCCAAAATTAGACTTTATTGTCATTCTAAAAAATATTTCTAATACCAAATTGTTGGTATTGGGTAGAAGGACAAAGAAAAAAGATTGATTAAACTTGTCAACAGACAAAAGATATTGAAAGAAATATATCTAGGAAAAAAAGTTTTGACAATAAAAATAAAGGAAGACAATTTAATAGCTGAAATTTTGTTTCATTGCTTTGTTATTTATATAAAACTAAAACATAACAGAAAAACAAGATAACGATTCCTAACATGAATTTATTAAAAAAAATCTGCGGAAAATATTTCTTAAAGATTTGGTCATATCAGCTAGTTTCAGCTCGAGTTCACTGGTCTTCTGTGGAAGCTGAGAACGGCCATCACCACGAACCAAAGAAAAGCAAACGATCCTAGCAGAGACAATACAAAAGCAGCTCCCATCTGGTGGCAGAAGCGATCAAACACATAGCACACCTTGTTCCAATGCACAGGAGACTTTCCATACCGGCCAAGGACTCCGATTGCGGCTGCAGCTCCGTTGGCTGAGAAGAGCAGCCCCATGACCACAATGTCTAGTACCACTACCACCATTTTTTTTACTGTTTTTTGTGCACATGGTATAGAGCAATGATCCCACAGCATACGTGCAGGCGGTGACATTTGACAGCAGCAGAAACCTAAGTAATAGTTAATACACTCTAGTTTCTAATTATTAAAGGTTAAGACTTGGAGGGTTTTAGAGAAGTTAAAACTCCATATTTTCATTATCTCTTTTCACTTTCAGTCATTGCTTGTCAGTCAGGGTACCTATTTATTTCATCTCCTTTGAGATCAAGACCCATAAAGGAAGAACATGATAAGTTCAAGTAGCTGGGCTATGAATGATTTTGCAGAAGGTAGTTGACAAGTGTAATTGAGCTATAAAATGCCCGAAGTCATTTGGCATAAGGATAAACATCAATCATTTAATGCAGTAGCTCTTTCTTGCTTTGTATTCTGATTCATATTGCCATCTTCCCACTTTCTTTCCGGGTAAAACATGTAAAAAACTGAGGATCTGAGTGCTACTTCCATTTAAGTTAGTAGAGCCCACTACTAGGGGAGTCAAAATCAAGTTTTCCATGATTATAACGTAATCATACTTGAACAATCATTGCGCAATTGAAACCTAGCTTTTCCCAGCTTGGAAATTGAATAATGGCAAATGAAACAAAACGACGTTCATTAATACGGTACCAATGCAAATTATTTCGGATCTTGCTTCTATTCTTACTCCATCAAAACATTTAAACAAAGTAGTATATATGTGTCCATAGTTGCAAATTTCGAACCTAATTTGAAACCCAAGCTTAAACTGCATTTGTTATAATGCAAGAGACGTGTTATGGAAACTCAAGTTAATTTTCACCGATAATAACAAATTTACCTCAAGCACTATTACTTAGGTGAATACAGTGTTAACGATTATACTGAAAAATCACACCAGGTAAATTTTTAGGAAAGACTGGAAGAGTCACAAACAGTCTCACTTAAAACCCAACCTCCTAGACAAAATTTTCCTAGATTAATAACAAAAGAATTCACTAGAACTATACTCGACAATAGCTATTAACTAGATAAATAAAGAACAACGGAATTTAACGAGGTTCAGCCAATTATGCTTACTTCCTCATACACTACTAAATTGATATTTAACTTATTTTCAGGAAATAATACAAGTGAAATATTACAAAAGAAGAAAAATAATTTTTTGTCTTGAGGAAAGACAATTTTTAGGATATCTAACATAGGTGAAAGAGACTTCTTTTTATAACTTAAGAAGACTTCTCCATCCTTATATTTCTTCAGTATGGGAATATGTCATAACATTAACAATTCGCCACCTTGACATATTTCACATCTTCAAATATCTCACAAAACTCATCTTTAATAATATCTTCAAATGCACTTCAAAGCACCCATTCTCAATTTTTAGCAATATTGATCAACTTCAAATAATGTTGGAATTTGACTGTAGTCACTACCTTTGTCAACATATCAGCAATATTCTCAGTGGTTTTAATCTTCTGGATTGCTACTCTATCTTCTTCCAGAGCCTCTTGTACAAAGTGATAACGAACATCGATGTGTTTTGTCTTTGCATGATAAACATGGTTCTTTGTTAAATGAATAACACTCTGACTATCATAATGTACTTTGACATGCCTCTTTCCAATTTCCAATTCATCAAACAATCCTTGAAGCCAAAATGTCTTTTTCACAGCCTCTATAGCTACCATATAGTCTGCCTCTGTAGTTGACAAAGCAACTATTGACTGTAAGGTAGACCTCCAACTAACTGGTGCCTTTGTAAGAGTAAACACATAGCTAGTACTTGATCAACGTTTATCTAGATCACCAGTATAGTCAAAATCACCATATCTAACTAAGAAACCTAACATGTTACATGATAAAGCAAACACACACAAGAGGGGTGTAAATTGTGTGTGACATGAAAATTTTTACAAGTTACTTTCAATTTGTATAAAGACAGAGACCTATTAAAATTTAAAACAATAGCATCCTTTCAGATGATAAAAGCATGTTAAACGTTAGGAGCTTGTTAGACAATAAATCTTGTTAAAACAATTTAAAACAAAAGGCGCTTGTTAAAATGAAAGGAACCTCTTGCAAGTTGAAAACAGAAGGAACCTAATATAAAAATAAAGGAGTCTCTTGCTAAAATGAATACACACACAATATAATATAGAAATTTAAAAGTTAAGAGAAGAGAAAGAATTACGTAGTCGATTTATACTAGTTTAACATATAACCCAAGTCTATGTCCAGTCCCCAAGTATCCAACTTGAATGTTTCACTAAAATCTCAAGTAGTAATTTGACGAGCCTCTTCAAGCTCACAAGTACATATTTTTCAAGATTCTCTAACCTTCCAAACTAGTAGTACTTAGCTAGATTCTACAAGCTCTCAATAGATGAACATGTAATTTGCTCGATATGAGTTTCAATGATCTCTCTTAAGAAGAATTTTTACTTTATAAAGCACAAGATATTTGACAATGGTATCACTTTCAAGAAAATTGATGCCATAGATGTATTTCAAGAGTTTGATCTATTTTCACAAAAGCAATGACTCTTCCTTAAGTAGGTATTTTTAAGTTAGCTATTGCTTCACTTACATCCTTAGTCAATTGGATCGATTTGAGTCTAAATAATTTCAATGTCATCTTTGTCAAAAATCTTCCAATAATCACGGAGTTAATATATGACCTTCATAATTAGTAGGATCCTTTTGGATCAACCATTTCTAATAAAGTAAGTTTATAAAGAAGCTTCCTGCAAGAAAGAAAGTGTATTTCTTATTATTTTATTTCCTTTGAGAATTAGACCGTTAATTATACATGGAAATAAATCCAATTTGAAATCTGAAATATTATATAGTTATCATCAAAATCATTAAAATAAACCTTGAGCTAACAATCTCCCCCTTTTTGATGTTAACAAGCAATAATAGATATATTTTGCAAAATTTAAAGAGATAATAAATGATTTCGAAAGATACTTGTGACTCTTATATGTTTAGACAAAATTAGAAAGAGCCTACCTCTTAAGAAAGGAACTGATAAGTGTAAATTGCATCATATTTTAGGGTTTAGTTTAATATGTATTTAATTGTTAATTCAATCGTTTAGTATGTGTTTATGTTAGAATTGTATTAGTTTGTGTTTAAGTTTTTTTATGTCTTACCACAAGTCTTTGAGTTTAAATATTATGTTTTTAAGGTACCTTGATATGTTTGTTAGTATTTTAAGGTCAACATCAAAGAAATAAGAAGTTTCAGAGACATTCAGGCTGAAACAATAACCCATGATTGTGGCACAATAGGCCAGATCATGACAGAAGCCCAAGACATGATCCACAATCGTGCTACATGCCATGATCGAGACAGAAGGCTCGAATGTGGCCCACGATCGTTACATACGTCAGACAGACGCGTAGATACTATAAAACGTTAAGTTTCCAGAGATTTTTTAGACCTTTCAGACCTAAAAAAATCCTCGGGCTATTCAGAACACAGAAGATATTTAAAGAACAAGAAAAAGAGGTAGAATGAGCTTTTGTATTAGCCACTTTTATATAAACCTTAGAGAGAATAAATCGAGAGATTGAGAAAGAGAAAAAGGAAGAGAGAAGTAGAGAAGAAGTTGACTTGACGTAATTCCTAGATTAGGAGGTAGCAACATAGAAGGTTTCTTGACGTCGATACCTCCCATCCTCCATTTCAATTGTTTTTTTTTATTGTTAGTTTTATCATTGTATAGAATTGAATTGAATAATTGATGATATGATCTAAATGTTGAAGGTGGTATAAGCTCATCTTTAGAATTTTATTCTTGACTTAAAGAGCGTGAAATTTAGGGATTATGCGGCAAAATAATTTAGGAATTTTGCCTACAATTTAGGGATTTTTCCAAACAATTAAATGAAGTGGAAGATTTAAGGATTTTGCCTGAAACAATGTGCTTTAAAAGGGTAGGACCCACTTTTTACTTATTAGAAAAAGGCACATCAGCTTTATTATAGGCTACTGTTATGTACAAAATAAGAGATGTCACGTCCTAGATGACGTAGCATTTAACTAGCAAATTGTAACCCTCGCGAGATTTTTCATTCTTATAGAATCTATTTCAAACGCTTTATAAATATTAGGTTCAAATGAATGCTTAGAAATGATAGGGTTTAACTTATATTCTACTATAAATGATAGGATTTTAAATACATTTTTAGGCTAAAAGTAATATGTTAAGTCTTTTAATCCGATCCATCAGATCACCCTACTTTTTTTTTTAATGTACCGAAAGGATGATAACAATGAATATTAAGATTATTCTGAACAAATAAACTACATTTCTTTTGATCAAGTTGGCCAAAGAGAAAAAAAAGTCTATTTTGTATTTTGTTTAAAGTCTTGACCTGCTTTTTAATCCTATTAGTAGACGAAAGGGGAGGTAACTCTCAAGTAAAAAAGATTCACAAAAATCAATCTATTATAATTCACAAAAATCAATCTATTATAATTCAAATGGAAGTATAAATTGATTTAATGTTTACGGTGGACGTCAGAAAAAGGGAATTATTATATATCATAATATAAATTCCAAAATTTAAGTAAAATAAGATTGAAATGTTGACTATTTAGGTGAAAAGAATTCATCTTCAATTTTCAAAATTTATTATAAAAATATATCTATAATAAAGATTTTATAATTATTATCTTTTAGATGAGCATTAAATAAGTTTTTAGAAATATATATAATTTATAGTAACATGCAATAAAGAAATTAATTCAATTTTTGTTGATGGAGACTTAGTGTCTGTTTGGATGAGCTTATATCAATAGAACTTTTATCAGTAGAGTTTTTGTTAGTAGAGCTTTTCTAAAAAGTCAGTTAACTATTTGGCTGTCAATTAAAATAACAGCTTTTTAAAAAGAGCTTCATACAGTAGACTGTTTGGCAACATAAAAATAAAAAAGCACTTTTATTAATTTTAACTATATTTTATTTTTTAATAAGATTATTTATGCATATAAATAATATTTAAAGTATACTAAACAACATGCAATGTATAATATATTATATTTACGATTACCTATTTCTTGGATAACCATTTTGTAGGAAATTTTAGATAACCATCTTGTAGGAAATTATTTAAAAAGATGTCTCATTTTCTTGTAGGAAATAATAAAGTACAATTTAATTCATTACAATAAAATTAACCAAATAGAAATCCAATATAACACATTAGGAGTAGCGAAATCCAATCCAATACATTACAAGTTCACTTCCAATAACACAAATGAAACATGCATCAGTTATGTTTGCCACAGCTCTAGCTAAGAGAGTTTTGCCGGTTCCAGGTGGACCAGAGCACAAGACTCCTTTAGGAGGATCAAAATAAATAACCTCTCAAGATGGTGCCCAAGTTGTAAATCAATTCTATTGAAATAGTTATTAATGATATATGTACAAGGAAACTCAATTAGACAAGTAAAAGAAAGAACATACTTTTCATTAATTTCGAACTTCATATGTCGACAAACAAAGAACTCTAGACGAAAAAAAGTGAACAGGATAGACAATCAGAAGAATGAAGATACAAACCTTAGCAATCTGCTTCATATTTATGACATATTATAACATACTTTTCATGTATCTCAAACTTGATATGTTGACAAACAAAAAATTCTAGATGACAAAAAGCGAAGAGAATAGATAACCAGAAGGATGACAACAGAAATCTTAGCAATTTGATTGACATTTATGACACATTATTACATACTTTTCATGTATCTCAACTTATATGTTGACAAGCAAAGAACTCTAGAAGACAAAAAGTAAATAGGACAGATAACCTGAAGGATTAAAATTGACAAGCAAAGAACTCTAAAAGACAAAAAGTAAATAGGACAGACAACCTGAAGGATTAAAATACAAACCTTAGCAATTTGCTTGACTTTTATGATATTTCGATTGATTGAAAGTAAAATACAAACCAAAATAGAGTATTCATACTTGGAGTGGTTGCTCCTCCTACATCATTTGCTTATTAGATACAAGATCCCACTGGCTTGGAGCATCTAAACCAATGTCAGATTCCTTGATACCTACAACATATGTGTGCTGAGATTAAAATTTACATACATCACAATATGCCAAAACAAAATTTAGGCCAAGAGTCTATCGAGAAGAAACTTATAAATATCCATAAGAATAGCCATGTAGGAATATCAACCAACGACATTCTTCAAGTACTTATCAACCATCCAAGAGCTTAGGTACCAAAATGTCCAATGAAGAAAGCAAAAGCAAAACATAGCAAACATATAAGAAAATCATTTCTAAGCGTTAAGCAATTTATATAACACCACCAATTTCTACTCCACGGCCTCATAAGACAATAAACGGTCAAATAGTAAATTTAAGAAAATCAAAATTAACTGAAATCCCGCTCCAAGAAAAAATCCCACTCCCTTTCCAGCCTTTATGGGAGAGCCTTCAGATAGATTGTAAACATCATTCCTTAAAAGCCCAACAAAATTAAGATATATGCATATATTCTTTAATGTGGAAAAATAACTCCGAAAGTAGCGACCTTGAATGAATTCTTCTTTTGAAATTTATACACGATTGTGGGAACTTCGTCAAGAGGGCAAGGATTTTTCTCGTCCTTCATAATCTCATCATCTTCAGCACGCGGCGCCATTCGGATTCCAATATAATAACCAACTAAAAGAAAGAGATTAAATAGCATTTGAGAAATCCCAGAAAAAAGCATACTAGAAAAAATATCATACCTGTAAGTTGATTCGTTCGGTGTCTTGAGAAGATGAGTTTTTGCTGGGTGTTTGAGAATATGAGTTTTTGTATAAATAGAACTAAACCAAAGAAACAGAACAATCACTGATATATACGTAAGTGACGCAAAATCATCTACCCGGAAAAACTAAAATAAGGACTTTTCTGAAAAGCTCCAAATTTGAGCTTTTGAAAAAGTTACATTTTAGCTTTTTAAAAAGCTATTTCTACTTAAAAAGTGTTTAAGAAAAGTATTTTTGAAGTTTACAGTCAAACACTTATTTTTTCTTTAAAATAGCTTCTGCGATAAAAAAAATATTTTTAATCTTCAAAAACTGAACCAAACGTGCTTTTAAAACTTGTGACTACTTTACAAAATATGTGTTAGGGTCTCCATTTCAAATCGCTCACCCACACCACTTCAGGGTCTAGAACTTAGTATCTCTAGCTAGCTTTTTGTTTCAGCAATTGACAATAAATTTCCATTTGGCCTTCTGTCGTTCTCTGACCTAACCAACACGAGAACAACCTTCGGCAGAACATCGTTTCAATCACTCTTGAGGGTACGTAGCTCAAGTGGAGTCCTGTTAGGTGTCTGGGAAAGTAATTGTGATTACTTTCACGAAATGGTCTTCCGGGGAAAGTAATAACCCAATCTGCCAAAAAGGTTTCGTGCATCTAATGATGTCTTCTTCTTTTACGTGCCATTTTCAGTTCGTTCTAGGCAAATTAAATGCCCTGCAGTCAGGCTTTTCTCACAGAAAAGGAGGGAGAGTCAGTGAATATACGGAAGAAACAGAAAAACATGTTAAACGCCGGATTTTGAGTAAAATAGACTAATATAAACTTTTTATAATCGGGCCAAACCATTACACTTGCATCACTTGGTCACTCACTGAGATAATATTTATACTTTTATCCTTAATTCTATAATAATTATGTTATGTTGGAAAATCGTCTCATTAATTAATTGTTAACCAATTCAGCTTCTATTACCATGCGTATCACCGATTTAATGGAGTAGTGAATAATACTCCCTCCGATTTATAATAAAAGTCGTTTTAGAAGAATACATGTTTATTAAGAAAGTTAATAAAATATCTGATATACCCTTATTAATTACATGTTAAAGTGCCTTGAAAATATAATGTGTAATCTGTATAATTAAGATGTGAGAGAAATTAAAGGGTAATTTTGAAAGTACAATTATAAATATGCATAAAAAATTACAAACGACACTTATTTTGAATAATTAAAATTCCTCTAAAACGACATTTATTATGAATCAGAGGGAGTTTATGATATGTTGGATCAATCATGTCTTGAATGGGGAGAATTGTGAATGAGCTGCCAACTATACATTGAAACTCTTCTTGTAATATAGGCCACTAATTTGTGCCAATCACTAATTTGTGCCAATCATGTATCACAATAACTTAAAAGTCAATTTCTCGTTTCCTGAATTTTTTGTCCCTGCAAATTTTCCACGACACAAAAGGGTCATGATAATACTAGAAATGTCTACAGGCAGTAAATAGGCCATGTTCAGAGAGCAAACAGCACGTAAGGCTTAAATAGGACAAAAATTGAGTGACTAATTATTAAGGTGGTTGTAGCAGTACACTTGTTAGCCTCTCTCTCTCTCTCTCTCTCTCTCTCTCTCTCTCTCTCTCTCTATATATATATATATATATATGTGGCACATATGATGTAAAGAACTTGTATAAGCTCTTCTGCTAAGTGGCTTCCCTATCATCGTCTGGCAAAGAGGAATGGCATTTCATGATCATCGCCTGGCTCTTGTTTTTGGCCTTCTTGGTACCCTCAATTCTGTCTAATCATTCACTTAATTTGTTCTTTCACAAATTTCAATTAGTTAAACGTTTAACACGTACCATGATAATGTTGCAGGAAACGTGGTTTCCTTCCTTGTATATCTTGCCCCACTGTGAGTCTCTTCATTTTCTTCATCTCTAAACTTCTTTCACTATGTGCTAATTTAATTTGTTTCTGATCTCATCACTTTGCATGTTTGGCTTTTATTAGGCCAACCTTTTACAGAATTTTCAGGAAGAAATCAACTGAAGGATTCCAGTCGGTACCATACTCAGTTGCACTGTTCAGTGCCATGTTATTGCTCTACTATGCCTCGCTCAAGGACGACGCCTACGTGCTCATCACTATCAACTCCATTGGGTGTGTCATAGAATCCTCGTATTTGACATTCTACATGATATATGCAACAAAGAGTTCGAGGGTATGTAATTCATGCACTCAAAGACTCAAAAAAGTTCCTGTTCTTTTCATGATATATCTTCATTTGGATCTCATACCTTGTTATGTCGCAGGTTTTTACCACGAAGTTGCTTATCTTATTTAACATAGGGGCATATGGATTAATTGTTCTGTTAACATTCCTGTTGGCTCAAGGCTCGTTGAGAGTGAACATTGTTGGATGGATCTGTGCTGTCTTCTCAGTATCTGTATTTGTTGCTCCATTGAGTATCATCGTATGTCCCATTGTTGCTTTTCGATTTGCAAATTCTGAATTGCTTGATTTTGTATATAACTAATGTGATCTTCATGCCTTGTCTGATCAGAGGCTAGTCATAAAAACCAAGAGCGTAGAGTTCATGCCATTCACATTGTCATTCTTCCTCACAGTTTGTGCGCTATGTTGGTTAGTTTATGGGCTCTCGCTACACGATTACTACATTGCTGTGAGTGAATCGTCAAGAAACTAGCTCCAACGTATTGAACAGTTGCTCCTTTGTCATGTTCTATTTTCATTATTGCTTATCTAATCCTTGTCTTTTTTTTGTTGTCTAGACGCCAAATATATTAGGGTTGATATTTGGATCGACTCAGATGATACTCTACTTCATCTACAAGGACCGAAGGAGTGAGATATTGCCCGAAACTCAGCCACAAGAACTCGAAGATGCTGCCAAAACGTGCAAAGATGTGAAGGGACCAGAGTTTTCCAATGTCAACCCGAATCAACCACAAGCAATAGCAAGAAACAATGTTGGAAGGGCTGCGAACAAGCTAGAGGAACCAAGTGAAAACAACGTGTAACCGTTCATATTCTTATGATGCGGGGTATTTCAAATACTCGGCTCAAACAGTTGGAAATCGACACGAGTTAACAAGACGTTCACAACTCTCGTTAATGATATATTCTATGCGACTATAACGAGGTTTTTAGTGTATTTCCTTGAAGATTCAGTAGCATGTTTCAAGGATTTACCATGCAATAATTACAGCAGAGTATTTAAACCAGCTGCAACATTTCCATTCTATAGTTAAATATTTCTCCAACTTGATAACAACTTGGAAGTCTAGAATGTAATCTTACACTGTGTTTCAGTGATAAGAAGAACTTGAGAATAATCTTCAAATGAAAGGTTCTCTCGTTTTAAGTTGAAGGGGTCGATCCACTGGGTTCTCTTTTGTATTCGAACTAACTCTACAAGTTCTCTAGTTGCAAAGCAGGATATGGCTGATTCAGCAGTTTCAATGTCAATATTAATACATTAAGAAATAAGAATTGAGTACAAGGCAGGGCATTGGCAAAACTTATCCATTTGTCCTCTATCTTAGTCTGTTCATGAGATTTTTTGTCATCTTTCCATAGATCCTTGTCTTGATGCTTTACGCATTTAATGATTTAAATGAAAATGTCGCACGTAGATTTCAATATCTCTTGATGCTAACCACTTAGTGATCTTTGCCTGCTTGTTCTGTCCTGCAAATTTTCTATCTTGCTCGATTTCAATATAAAAGATTCTTTTAAAAATAGAAATGTCGTTGAGATTAATTTTGTTAAAATTGTGAACATGAGCCATCCTTATTTTTCTCAAATAACAGTTAAAAATAGGTTTAAAGTTTAAACCACATCTATTTTTACTACCAATACTTTTTCTCTTACAATATCCAATCTACTTATTTATTATGTTTAGATAATTTTCATCGTAATTCTTCTTGTCCTTTTATTTTTATTAATAGCAACATAAAAGAAAACTTAAATATAAAATAAGATAAAATACAAGTTATGACTATAATTTTCATGTTGGAAATGAATTTATATTTTGAAATTTTGCAAAAACTTTGAAAGAGTAATTGAGACCAAATCTTAATTAATTTAGGTGACTCAAGTCAAATTCTAAAGTGACATATTTCTAAATTTAAATAAATCTAACCTTGATTAATTATTTAGAATTACTTAGAGAGAATTATGAATAAATAAAGGTAGATGATCAAAAATTATTGTTAAGCAATTTTTTTATACCATAGCAAGTGTTTTTCTCTTTATAATCTAACATTAATGATTTTAAGTTAGTATGTATAGAATTCTCCATTGACTCTATAGATATCTATGTAATATTTTATTTTAAGCTAGAAGGAAGAATAAAACTTTACCCAAATAAAACTCTTCCTTCATTATTTATATGAGAGTATAAGTGTTTGTGAGTGTGTTATTTTTTCAACGTAATGGCCAACTATGGCATATGAAGTATTAATATTTAAATTTTAAAGAACTCAATTTTGGCAGAGAAGAAGATGATAAGAGATATTTCAAGTATATATCCTTCTGAACAACTATATAAGATACTCTTGTTTGTACAAAATAATCAATTTCAAGAGATATCAAACTATTCTAACTTATTCTTGTTGATGTTTATGGTCCCATCAACCCTCAGTCTTTTAGTACAAGTTATTAATTTAGTCTCTTTATTGACAATTAAGTAGAAAGATATGGGTAAAATTTTTGAATTGCAAATTTGAAGCTTTTGATGTATTTTAAAATTTTAGAGCTTTGCTCGAAAAAGAAGGTGATTTTGATATTAAAGTTTTAAGAAGTATACAATATAGATATTTTACTTCTTAGAATTTAGGAGCTTTTGTAAGTTGCATAAGATTTGTCCTCTTATAGTACTTAAATCTCTCCAATATAATAAAGTAGCAACAATCTTGAATATTGAGAGAAACATATTGAAAAGTAAAATCATGCATAAGGAGTTTTTGGTTGAAGCAATCGCAAATATGATTTTTTGAATTAATAATCCAACAAAGAGCTTGAAAGATTTCAATTCATAAGAAGCATAAAGTATATTGTAGCCTTCTATATCATACTTAAGAATGTTTTACTTTATTGCATATCTGCACAATCATAAGTTAAAAAAATGGTTTAAACATGATAATTTAAAAACTTTGCTTTTATTGGATGTGACAAAAATTCAAAAGATTAATAGTTGTTAGACTTAAGCAATGGAAAGAATGTTAATAGTAGATATGTCAAAATTTAATAAAGCAGTATTTAGGGGTTGTAACTCTCAAACAGAGAGATTTTATGATTTCTTTCTATATTTTGAAGATGAAAAAGAAAATAATTTGTTCAAAAAGTCATAAATGATTCGTCTCCATTAACCTTACGAACTCCATCATCACAAGCATCATCATCTCTAACTTCATCAATAAGTATGAGAATTTAAGGATATTAAAGATTTAATGAATGCTATGATAATCTTAATTTATTTTGTTTACTTACAAATATTAAGCCTTTAAGTTTTGAAGATGTCAATAAGAACCAGGAGTAGATTTATGCAATGAATGAAGGATTTTAAGCCATCAAAAGTTATGAAACATAGAAACTAGTTCTCTTCCAAGTGTTCATCGTGCCATTAAAGTTAAATAGATATACAAAATCAAGAAAAATGCCAAAATTAAAGTGGAGAGGTACAAGATAAGGCTTATTGTCCAAAAGTACAAGCAAAAGCAAGGTATTGACTACAAAGAGGTATTTGTTTATTAATAAATCGTGTTTCCAAAAAACATTGGAGGATTCATCAATTAAATTTCAAGTTTGATTTCCTTAAGATGCTATTTAAAAAAGGAAGTTTATGCTAAGCAACTAAAAGGATAGTGATAATTCAATTATAATACATATTTGTTGGACTTAATATTTATTGATTTGTTAAATTGGTATTTATAAATTGATGGAATTAATTGTTAAATGTTCACAGGTGGTTTCCAATGCCGTAAAGACGAAAAAGGATCGAAAAGAGGAAAAATATGAAAGAAATCCCAATTCTGCAAAATTCCAGAATTTGTCTCCAACTAGAACACAACCATCCAAGATTTGCTGGACTTCTTTTCAAGACATCTTCTACCAAAATTAGAATACTACTTAATCTGGATAATATCCAATCAAGATTATGAAGAAATTCACATCAAATAGGACATTTGAGTTGTTGCCGCACTTTTTTAAATACATGTATTAGGTTTAGAAAAGAGGAGAGTCGTAGATTAGATTAGGTTAGGTTTAGGTTATCGTTTTCTCATTCCAGAAGTGCCGCATATCCCTTGCTTCTTATTTTCATTATTGCATTCTTATCTCCTTGTTCTGCCGCTGGTCCATCCACGTTGTTGAAATTCTCCTCAGCGTTATTCACATAATCTTCTCATCTTTGTTGCCGCAATTTCCTTTCTTCTTATTTTCAACAACAGTGTCATCGCATGTTCTTCTATTGGCTGCTGCACCTGTGATTTTTCCTTGGCCACGTCTCTACATTCTTCTCCAGCATCACAGCATCGACGCACATCCTATTATCCTTAGCTGCTTTTATTTAGCTTTTCTAGTTTAATTCTTATTCATATTCCAAGTAGTTTAATCGTAGATTTAGGGATTTCTAGCTATTTCAATTTCTGATTTCCTTGTTTTTTTTTGTAGATTTCAATTAAGGATTTTTGTTAATTTCAATAAAGGGAGTTTGTTTATTTTATTATTTCTTTTGATTTCAATTTAATTATGGTTAATTAATTTTCTTATCGACTTAATTATTTCAATTTGCAATTTTCTTTGATTTTCATCATTATTTCAGTAAGTGACCAAAACCTCCCTTTTTATTTTTCGTTTGAACTAGCCAACCTTTACCGTTAGAAATTTCTCGTGGGAACGATATCCGCTTACCGCTACTACATTAATTTGTTTTAAAGGAAGTGATTTCTTTTATATTTGATTGCAGGCGACAGCATCACCAAATTTTGGCGCCGTTGCTGGGGAATTTCTTAACGGTTTTTGTTAGTGATGTTTTGTTTTTGTTTATGATTTTGGTTTCGTTGCGATTAGTTACCTTGTCTTCTGTTTGTTTCAGTTTCACAGCTCTTTCTGATTTTTCGATCTTTTAGCGGCATGGCTCACTATC
>JANZLX010000009.1:16605865-16623339 GCA_025531955.1 Erythroxylum orinocense
TATTGAGTTTTGCATCTTTGTAATTTGGGTATTGATATTGATATTGTATTGTGGCTTAGAAATGCCATTGAAGTTTGCAAACTCTTATATATGATGTTGATGAAATGTAGAATTGTGTATGATAATGATGAAGTATGGATTGTTTATGGATTATGAAATATATATTTTTGTATGGATTTTGTAATGTAAATTGGTATATGGATGACTATGATGAATGTTGAGTATGAATGATGTTCAGTTGGAATTATATATAATTGAAGAAACAGTCCATGTGAGTTGATGAACTTTGCATATGAATCGCTGTATATATAAGTGAGGCAATATGGACAAGAAAGATAGGAATGTTATGATGACAATAATGAGAGGTTTTTGAATAAATTGAAGTTGATAAATTGATGAACTCCAATTGGTATTTGAATGGATAAGAATGATGTTGTAATTGAGGAAGAAAAATTAGGAAGGTTTTGCAAGTTTTAACAGGGATAAGATTTGTGTTCTGACTCAAAGGAAAAATCTGGAATAATTTTGGTCGATTTAGCCAAAATGTTCTTCATGAAAGTTGTAGTCCGTCTTTATAGCTTTTCGACGCTATAAAGTTTGTAATTTTTGGATAAGGGAGTGAAGAGATATGATTGTTACAAGTTATGTTGTTGTATAGGTTTTGTGTGTATGACAACTATGATATAAGATGAGAATTTGTGGTTTTGATGGACCAAATGGATCAAGAATTGAGAGTTTGATAAGATTAGTTTGGTGTTTGAGTTGTTATGAAGTGAATTTGCAGTATAAGAGTTGAATTTTGGAAGATTATATGTGTTTATGATGTTAGGAGGGTTGTAGGAAGCATGAAAGAAGGTTTGGAGGGGTTTTGGGAAGCCCCATATCCGTTTAACGGACTTTAGGTCCATTTAACGGACCTTCTCTGGTCAAAAAGGACCCCTTGCTTCACCCATGTCCGTTTAACGGACATTCTCGGGTCTTTTGGCCTCCTAAGCCCAATACATGTCCGTTAAACGGACATTCCCAGGAAAGATGGCGATTTTTGACACTGTTAGAGGCAGAATCAGGTTTTGTAGTCTTCATGAAAGTTGTAGCTCTTGAAGTCTAATTTCTAATGGTCTAAAAACAAAATCAATCCGACTTCTATATTGAAAGTTATGGCAATCGCGCCAAGAGAGGTACAAATCGACTTAAGATATAAACATGGTTTATTCTTTTGAGCATAACTCCCTCATATGACCTCCAATTAAAGTGATTCTTAGACCAATAGATTCCTAAGACATGTATCTATCTCTCCATGAAAATTTGTATCATTTGGAGTTAATTTGCGAAAGTATGCATTAAAGTAAATGAGAGGTCGATTAGGAGAGCATGATTAGGGTTTGAGCAGACTTGAGCTTTTTAAGCATATCTTGAGCTATAGAGCTCCGATTGAGATGATTCTTATTTCAAAATAAAGAAGAGACTTAGAACCATGATTTCTACGAAGAAGTCAAATTTAAATTCAGATTTGAGGATTTCCAAATTCTATTCACAAGTAGGAAAATTGAGTTCAAGCATGGTGACTGTTTTGTGTTGGCACACCATTGAACAAGTTGAGAGTAAATTTTTGGGATGTTGTGAGAATGAAAAAAAAAATTGATGGCTAATGAGGGTTTAATGTAATAACCCTTCAAGTTAATATGCACGCTCACGTTTCATGATTTTCGCAAGATAGTTGGGTCTCGGAAACAGGGTCCAACAATATTGACTTGAGTCATCCATCTTATGTTATGAGACAGCTTTGCTCCAACACATGGACATTCACTAACTTTCCCGATTAACTCCAGTGTCACAATAACTGACAATTTATCCACTATTGATACTAAGGTATCGTCTACTACTTTTGCATTCTTCCAAAACTCATATACTTTATTCATATAGACTGTTTCACAAACCTAAAAGAAATTTTTCCATCCTACTACATCAACTTCTGGTTCAATGTCCACCTTGTTCTTCTTCAAAGAATCGAAATCAACATGTCTTCCATAAATCATAGATTGCTCCATTTGTGATTTGTAGATAATAAAAACTAAACACACAAATGTATTTTTCTCAAAGTAATGAGGTTAGTATCTGAAGTTGAGAATGTGAACAGAAAGAACTTGATATCAAGAACAGAATAATGAAACATTTATTGAGAGTTTTGCAAATGTCGATTTCAGAGTATTTCAAGAATATTCTAGAGTAGGTGATATTCTAAAAGTTTTTAAAAGATTTCCCTCTAATACCTTCTCTTGAGATAAATTACTGTTTGTATCTTTACCGTTACTATTTTCTTGAAAACTTACGGCTTTTTACCTTCCTTACCAAGAAAATCATCTGGGTCACTCAACACTACCATATTCAAGTTTCGTCTGATTTCTTTAAATCTTTATTCAATCAAAGGCTTAGTGAAGATATCTGCCCATTGATGATTTGTCTCAACAAATTATAGACTAACGATCTTCCTCTGAACATAGTCTCGTAGGAAATGATGCCTAACTTCAATATGCTTTACCCTCGAGTGTTGTATTGGATTCTTCGAGAGGTTGATAGCACTTGTGTTGTCACAGAAAATTGGGATTTTTTCTTCTTGTATTGAATAATCTTCTAACTGATGCTTGATCCATAACGTCTGTGAGCAACAGCTTGTAGCTGACATATATTCAGCTTTTGCAGTAGATAGAGCAATTGAACTTTGCCTCTTACTTGACCAAGAAACTAGATTATGACCAAGAAAGTGACAACCTCCACTTGTACTATTCCTATCAATCCTATCTCTAGCATAATCAGCATCACAATAGCCAATTAACCTGAAATCTTTACCTTTCTCATACATTAAGCAAAGATCAGCAGTACCTGATAGATATCTCATAATTCTTTTAACAATAATATAATGAGACTCTCTAGGCTCTGCTTGAAATCTTTCACACAAACAAATACTAAACAAAATATTAGGTCTGTTTGCTATAAGGTAAAGTAAAGAAATAATAATCCCCCCATAAAGGGTTTGATCAACCTTCTTACAAGATTCATCAATTTTCTTAGGCTCTAACTTAGATATAAAAGCAACATTGGCTTCTCTTCTGAATTTGGACCTAGTTCTCACACCTTTAAGGTCTCTCCTATAATCAGTTCTTCTATATGAGAACTCTTATATATCCAATCTATTTTTAGTTCAAATGTTTCAAGAATATCTTCAACTTTTTCTAAGGGAGTATCTGATGATGACACATCTTCACCATCAACCAAAGGTACTGATAGGGTTTCATTATCAGTATCATGTCTCTTACTTGGTTGAGAACTATCATCAAACTTAACATGAATAGTCTCCTCAACAGTCTTAGAAGTAAGGTTGTAAGCCCTATAGGCTTTCGAAGATAATGAATAGCCTAGAAAAATTCCTGAATAAGTCTTATAATCGAATTTATCTACAATTTCCTTTGTATTCAATTTAGAACACTTGCAATCAATTGGATAGAAGTAGGATATGTTAGACTTCCTTCCATTCCATAACTCATATGGAATTTTCTTCAACAAGGGTTGCATTAATATTCTATTTTGAATATAACAAGCTATATTAATAGCTTCTGCCCAGAAATACTTAGGAAGATTCATTTCACATAGCTTGCCATTTCCTGAATCTTACTGTTCATCCTTTCAACAACTCCATTTTGTTGTGGAGTTCTAGGAGGAAAGAAATTATGGAAAATTCCACTCTTCTCACAAAATATTCTGAATTTCTCATTCTCAAACTCACCACCATGATCACTTCTAATACTAGCAATTGAAATCCCTTTTTTATTCTGTAACTTTTTGGGAAGTACTTTAAAACACTTAAAAGACTTGTCCTCATGTGATAAAAACAATATCCAACAAAATCTAGTGAAGTCATCAATAACTACGAGACCATACTTCTTTCCACCAAGACTCAATGTCTTAGTTGGACCAAATAAATCCATATGTAACAACTCTAGAGGTCTAGATGAAGTTACAATATTTTTAAAAGAAAAGGTTGTTTTAACCTGTTTTCCTCTATGATAATTTTCACAAAAGAAATCCTTGTTAAAACTTATTTTTGCTAATCCTCTTACCAAATCATGTTTAATCAACTTGCAAATATGTTTAAAACTAATATGACCTAGCTTTTTATGCCAAATAAGTTTTTCTTCATCAGTTGATACAAAACAGGAAATATTTTGACTTTGCAAATCTTCTAAATTGATTTTGTAAAGATTGTTTCGTCTTTTAACATAAAAGAATATAGAACCGTCCTTGTATTTGGCTACACAAGAATTTTGATTGAAATATACTTCAAAATTAGAATCACATAATTAACTGACACTATTCAAATTGTGTTTTAAACGATCAACTAGTAGCACATTATCAATACATGCAAAGGAATCTTTACCGATTTTACCGATTCCGATTATCTTTGCCCTGCTGATTGTCTCTAAAATTTATCCATCCTCCCTTCTTATACTGAAAATCTAGGAACATAGACCTTCTTCCCATCATATGTCATGAGAATCCACTATCCAAATACCATTGGTGCTAGCTGCTTCGTCCGAGGAAGGATATCTGTAGGAGATATTATGTATCTCTTAGGTACCCAAATTTTCTTGGGTCCTTTGGGGTTATTTTTAATATGATCTATAGAATGGTGATAATGAGGATGATGGAATTTCTTCCTATGAGGGACAAATTTCTTTTTATGATGATTATTGTTTTGAGCAAACCCTAATCCAATTTTATCATTAGGGTGTCTGTATCTCCCTAGCATATCATTCATTTTTTAGTACTCTCAATAAATGTCGATAGATCAGCTGAAAGGCTATTGATCCTTTGTTTCAACTGGCTGATCTCCTCATATCTATCTATAGCTACCTTTTTCTTCATCTCGTCTACATGCTTCTTCAGACAGATGTTTACTGCTCTAACACTTGTGTGTTTTTCAAGTTTTCTACGTACTTTTTCTTTAGCAACTTAGACTGCTTAAGTATTGTATGAGAATCTTCAAGTAATTCTAAGTATGCATCTTGTGGTTCACTAAAATTTGAAGTTACCTCCTTGTCACTTTCTTTTTCGGGTACTAGGCAGATGTTGGCTTGTACCAATGCCTCTGAGTCAATATCTGATTCAGACGAATCCAGATATTCCCAGGTTGCTATCATACTCTTCTTGTTTTCTCTATTCTTCTTCGATTTTCTTTTCAGCAATGGACATTCAGAATTGTAGTGTCCCAATTTATTGCATTTATAGCAGATGATTGATGTTTTCTCATTCTTGACTTCATCTTTGCTATTCTTCTTAAAAGAAAACTCTTTGTTTCCTTTTGCCTTTTTCTTCCACATACGTCTGATCTTCCTTGAGATAAAGGACAATTCATCATCTTCTTCGCTCGAATCTTGATCTGAATCACTGGAGTCGTCATTCTTGACTTCCTCGATCTTCAATGCTTTCGATGATGAACTCCTCTTCCTCGGAATCTTGTGATTCTTCTGTCCAGCCTTCAACGCTATAGATTTATCCCTTTGAGGTTTATCTTCTGCATCGAGTTCCACTTCATGTATCTTTAAAGATCCAAGTAATTCATCAAGCTTCAACACGCTCAAATCCTTGGCTTCTTGTACAGCGGTGACTTTTGGTCTCCATCTTTTCGGTAGACTTCTGAGAATCTTTTGAATGTGATCTTGATTATCATAAGTTCTGCCGAGAGGTTTTAGTCTATTGACGATAGTTTGAAATCGTCCAAACATCTGATCAATAGATTCTTCTTCCTTCATCTTGAACAGCTCATACTGGTGTACAAGAATGTTTATCTTGGATTGCTTTACTTGGCTGGTGACTTAGTGTGCAATGGATAAAGTATCCCACATTTCCTTCCCAGTGTCGCTTCCGTGAACTTTGTCATACTAGCTTCTGCTTAGGGCACAACTTAGAAGGAATTTGGCCTTTGATTTTAGCTAAAATCTCGCTTTTTGATCCGCTATCCATCTAATTCGTGGAATAACATTTCCTTCATCATTTACCGGTGTATATGGTCCAATCTCTATAATATCCCAAAGATCTCAATGTTTAGCACAATGAAGAGCCACATCTTGTCTTTCCAATAATGATAATCTTCACCATTGAATGCAAGTGGTCTAGTGACGGAGGCGCCTTCAGCAATATATACGTGTGATTCTGCCATGTATCTTTATCCACACTTTGTAATGGTGGTTCTTGGACACCAAGCTCTAATACCAATTGAAGTAAATCTTGCGTAAGTATATACTTTATATTTAATATGCAAAATGCACAAGAAGGGGAGGTTGAATTGTGTTTTTTTTTTTTGTAAATACAATCCTCTTATAAAATTTCTTTGAAAAACTTGCTTTCTTAAAAACTATTGAGTGACAATATAACGATGTATTGCAGTTAACTTCTAAGTACTTGTATAAAAATAATATGAAAATCGAGAGTTGAGAGTAGAAGTTGACACATCAATTTATCCTGATTTACCCCAAATCGTGGGTCCAGTCCTCAAAATCATTTATGAGATTTCACTATACTTCTAAAAAATACAAGTATTCTTTTCACCGAGCCTCTTCAGGTCTCTTACAGCATGTATTGTTTTTCTCACTTAGCCTCTTCAGGCTCTAAGATTTTATTCTTTCTTACACAAAGATGTTTGCGAACTTTATTATAGAAAATAATAGCTCTCAATGTTTAGCACAATGAATACAGTGTTTATAGCTTTAAAATCTCTAACTCTTTCAAAAATCACTAACTTCTACAGTCTTCGACTCCGAGTCATATTTATAGCCTTCGTCTTCAACCGGTTCTTAATAACTGCTTCTTTCTTCTTGTTTCTTGATCTTTGAAGAAACAGTTATTCAGTTGAGTTTTGTAACTAACTCAGACTGATTATTCATCCGACGTGGTATCGGGTATTTGTCTTAGTTTCGCTTTAGCTTCGTCTTACTTTCTATCGTCTCATTTTCACTTCCGCTTCGTCTTAGTTTTCACTTCGTCTTAATTTCCACTTCGTCTTAGTTTGTGTTCCGCTTTGTCTTACTTTCGCTTCTCCACTTCATCTTATTTTCTTCTCCGCTTTGTCTTACTTTCGTTTCTCCACTTCATCTTATTTTCTTCTCCGCTTCGTCTTACTTTCGTTTCTCCACTTCATCCTATTTTCTTCTTCGCTTCGTCTTACTTTCGTTTGTCCACTTCGTCTTATTTTCTTCTCTGCTTCGTCTTACTTGGCTTCTCCGCTTCGTCTTATTTTGCTTCTCCACTTCGTCTTATGTTGTTTTTCCACTTCGTCTTACTTTTGTTTCTGCTTCGTCTTACTTTTTAATATTATTATTATTTGATTTTCATCAAAATTATTAATCATAAAGTCATTTTAACTTAACACATACATGACTTGATTATGCATATGTAGATTCCATAACTTTATTTCATGCAATAAAAATCATCTTTTGCACTCCAAATGCAAAGTGTTATTCAAAACAACTTCGTTTCTTAAATACACAAGTATGCTAGCATCCATTTGAGATTCAATTCTACTATGCATTACCTAGGTTTTAAATTAACATACAAGTCATCATGCATGTTTTAGGATGTTCTAATCCAATTTGAGAGATATGGTTTCCCCAACTCAACTCAAAAGAAGGTGTACACTCCCTTGATTTCAAAAATGCTCGGTACGAACTTCTTGATTTATAGCTCCTGAGCCTTTATACATAAAAATATACAATGTATTTAATACTGAAACATATATTTCATATTTATACACCATCACGTAACTGTATAGAACACAATATCACTATCTTTAAGCTATAGGATTTGGCCATTAAGCTTCTCACATGGTTACTTCCTTACTATTCACATTAGCTTTTCTTTTGCATTTTCTAAGGCATTTAATGCCTGTAATCCCACATTTACTCATTTCACCACATAATTAAGCACATCTTTATCCAAGCATGTTAGGCTTTACTTGTCAATCTAAGGAACAATTCAAGTTCACTCTAAGTAAAAATAAAAGTGTTTTCCAAGGCATACCATTATAAAGCCTTAAATCAAAAATCAAGTTCACTTAGGCATTTTATCAAACACCTAATGTGCATGATTTTCAAGTCACATTTCTAAGACTTTATCATAATAATTATTGCTCCTATCATGTCATATAGTAATGCTTCCAATCAATGACACATTCCACCACTCTATTCCAACCAATTTCCTTCATTTAAGCTTTATTTGATCAATTGTACAACTCTTTACCTTAATCCACTTCTTCTCCCACCATTTTGACCTAACTTTAACCAACACACATCTTCTTCATTCTTCATCATCAATTCACATCATACATGTATAATTAACATCATAGAATTCATTTAGACCATCAATTTCAAAAGATATTCAAAAATTCACAAACTTTCACCTAAAAGGGACAATTTTGGTTTTGACTTAAATAACCCTCTCTATGACATATTTCATTCATCTAAACCATGTTTCATGTATAACCAAGCATGGAGAACAACATATCTTAACACCAAATCCTAATGTAGAGAGAGATGAGACAAAATTTACCTAAACCTTCCTTTGTTGATATCTTCCAATCCTTTGAGAATTTCTCAAATCGAATGATAGATTTGAGTTCCTTGACCGCAAATTAGCTTAGAACACCTTGTTTTGAGTTGAAAAATAAAAAAGAAGGGTGAATTTTGGTGATGGCCAAAACTTCCTCTCTTTCCTCTCTGCTCATTCTTTCTTCTCCTTTCTTTTAATTCAAACTAAGTGTTTTTAGTCTTAAATGGGGGGTGCACGTCCATACACAAAAAGAGTCTAGAGTTTTAAATCTTCTTTGACCAAAATATGGTGAATTTACCATTTTGCCTTTAGGTTGAATGAAATTACCATTTTACCCTTCAAACTTTCCTAAATTTACAATTAACCCCAAAGTTTAGGAATCTCCAAAAATTTTATTTTTATTTTGGTCCGTGGACTTTTAAGAATTATAATTAAGCCGCTTAAGTTTATAAAATTACATATTGGTCCTCCGAGAATTAAAAATTACAATTAAGTCCTTTAATTTTTGATAATTTGCAAATAAGCCCTTATGTTCATCATCTTTTCTAATTAAGCTTTGTAAGTGTCCAATAAGTCTATAAATCATATCTATTCACCTCTAAGGCATTAGAACACATTTAATTTAACCACCATGGTCATATCGATCCAATGGACTCGGTTTTATCCACTTAAAAACTCATATGTTGGAAATCTCCAAGATTTCGCATTACCGATGGAAAGGCATATAACATTATAAATCATTTACATATACACCCAAATGACTTAAATACATCATTGAACTCATATACAACCATGTATATATCAATATATAGTAGTATCTCCAATTACAGTACAACACCAAAGGGCTCAGAAAGTCCAGCGTTACAAATTTGTCACCAACCTAATTGCGTGTGCAATGTCTAATCCAACGTACACTATGGCATGCATCAAAAAGTTAATAATAGAGGAATGCGGAATGAAGGATATAATATCTTTCTCCTTTTTACTAGTAGGATAAGCTTACTTGCTCAACTTGAAATGAGTTACTATTAACATACTAACAAACTTGACATTCTTCATATTGAACCTCTTAAGCACCCATTTAATATATCTTTCTCATGACAACCACAAATTTTTAACCTTCCTATCACAAATAATCTCCATTCACAATATTTGTTTTATAGGACCCAAATATTTCATATTAAAGGACTTGAACAAGTCCTCCTTTAACTTGTATATCATGCTAACTTCTTGCCCTACTATCAACATATCATCCATATACAAGAGCAGAATGATTAAGTTACCGCCAGGAAATTTTCTAAAGTACAAGCAAATATCAATTAATGTTCACTTATAACCATTTCTTGTCATAAACAAGTTAAACTTCTTATCTATTGTCTTGGTACCTATTTGAGCACATAAAGACTGTTCTTATACTTGCACACAAAGTCATCTTTTCATTTTACTTTGAACCCTTCCAACAACTCAATATATATTTGCTAATCTAAATCGCCATGTAAGAAGGCAGTTTTCCCATCAAGCTATTCAAGTTCCAAATTTATACTCGCAACTAAACATAAAACATTTTGCACAGACATCGTCTTAATTGCCCTCTTACTTTTTAGAAGCTTTATTAACTTATAAGTTTTATTTTTCTTCAACAAATCCATCTCCTCTTATAAACCCTTAAGCTAAGAGTCTTTTTTTCAATGACTGAGCTTCTTGAAAATTCTCTGGCTCGCCTTTAACAATAGCTAGGAGATATTCTAAACTAGGTTATCTTATTGAAAACTTCTTCTCTCTAGTTGAACTTTGAAGTTAGACATCTTCCAACATTTAAGCATGTTGCTTTTTCTATTTATGATGCTTATAAACTTCTACTACATTATCTACTGCATGTGGTTCATGTGGCTCACCGCTATCAAATTAAATCTAGTTATTATCATCCTATATTAGCTCATATCCTTTGCCTTTTTTCACCTATATGTTGCTCATTAGAAATATAAATAAGGGAAGAATTTGCTATACTAAAAGATAAATTGCTAAAAGTAATCTAGTCTTCTATGATTAGATCTACTTTTATTTTATGCTTGTAAAAGGCTATATCCCTACTTTTAACAACCTTCTTCTTTTTGGGGTCATAGAGCCTATGGCCAAAATCCTCGTCACCATGTCGAACAAATATGCAAGGATTTGTTTTCGAATCCAAGTTACAATCTTTACTCTTTTGATATATGCTTAAAAGCTTTGCTTTTAAATAGCCTCATACACATATAAGTCAATTTCTTCCCTTTCCATACTCTCTCAGGAATATAAAGACCCAAAGGGATTGAAGGACTTTTATTGATCACATAAACTATGGTTCGTACTATCTCAGCCTAAAAGGATTTTGGTAGATTAGACATTCGAAGCATGCATCGAACCTTCTCCACAATGGTTATATTCATCCTCTCTATAACACCATTATGTTATGGAGTACCAGGTTATATATTCTCATGTCTTATACCATGTCTCGTACAATGGTCCTCAAACTTATTGGAGGTGTACTCACCTTTATTGTCAATTTAAAGACATTTTAACTTTCTCTGCATCTCCCTCTCCACCATGGCATGAATCTCCTAAAGGTCTAAAATACTTGGCCTTTTGTTTTCAATATGAAGACCCAAATCTTATGAATGCCATCATCAATAAAAGTAATAAATTATTTATTACCACCTAAGAAATATTCCTTAATGGAACCGAAACATCAAAATGCATTAACTTCAACTTAGTCTTTCTCCTAGTAAACTTTTTATGGAAAGACACTTGATGCTGCTTTAGGGTCACAAAATGATCACATGGATTGAGACAAACAATACTTTTCTTAGGGATAAGTGACTTGTCAACTAGTAATTTGTTCCCTTTCTCACTAATATGTCTCAATCTTCGATGCCACAAGTTTGGAGAAATATTCTCCTTAACGACATGCAATCTCCAATATTTACCTCCAAGTGTGTCTTGTATAAAGTGAAATACAAACCACCACGAGCAACTATTAATGCTTTTTTAGATGGCTTCCACTTATTATCCTTAAACGTATGCCAGTATCCTTCTTGGTTAAGAATAGTCGTAGACAACAAATGAAGCCATAGGTCAGGAATATATCATACTCCTCTCAAGGTCAATATGCACCTAATATCGTTCTTAACTTGAATGTTACCCATATTAACAATGTTAGTAGGGCTTTGATTTCTCATCTTTACACTTTCACTCCTATATTAGCAGAGCTCTGATTTCTCATCTTTACACTTTCACTCCTATAATTAGTGATGTGTTCCATATTCAGAACACAATTTTAGGAAGCCCCTATACGAACAAGCCACTCAAAATCTAAATGACTAATGTGCAGACACTAACTATTCATAAAATTCAACATCTTATCATGTGTTCTTGATGTTGTTGTTGTAGTGTTATAATGTCATCTCCACCCATTTGTCTTGCTTCTTCTAGTCTCTCTTCCACTTATAGCAAAACTTCTTTATATGTGCAAGTTTAGTGCAATAATGACATTTCTTAATCTCTTTGTTATCTCTAAACTTGGACATGTTCTTAGACTTGTCCTTTGGAACCTCTATTCTTGCTTCTTCCTTTATTCTCTACTATAAGAGCCTGTTTTTTGTCAACACTAATCTCCTTCCTCTTAATCTATTTATTGAACATGCTCTCTTTCGTCATATTTAAAGAAAATATACCATCCAAAGCAAAGTTATTGACAGTCATAACCAAAGTTTCCAACTATCTGACAAGGAACTTAACAAGAACAAAGCTTATAACTCATCATCAATAATGTTTTTCATGGTGGTTAGCTTGTTAATGATATCCTAAAAATCGTTGGGATGCTTAGACACTGACTTTCTAGCCTTTAAATTTAGGTTTACAAGTCTTTTGATCAAGGAGGCCTTGTAGTGAAAGGTCTTACTCTGATAAAGACCCTCCAATTTCTTCAACATCTCGAAAGGATTAGACTCTTGAGAGACATGGTTGAATATGTTGATATTAATCTATAATCTAACAGTTCTCAAGGTTTTTCACTTCTTTTTTTCCACTCTTTATCTATCATCTAGTCCAATTTAGACAGGACATCATCTCTTATAATTTTAAATGCATCGATTATATCATAGAGATCTTTGCAATATAGGAGATTTTCTATCATAAATCTTCAAAATGAGTAGTTGGTTGATGTTAACTTAACCATAAAGTTATTGTCACTTTCCATACCTAAGACTTTAATACAAGTTGTTGGACTCCAAGCAATAACAATCACAAGTTCAGACTACTCAAACAATATAGATGACTGAAAGAAAATATTGAACATATTATTTTAATCAACAAAAAATTCCACTAAATCAAAAATATCAAGGTACAAGCATTTAAAATTTTAAGTTATGGACTCTAACTCAAGAACACCTGCAACATCCCATGTGCTAATATATATATATCTATATATATATATATATATATATGTATATGTATATGTATATCTATATGTATATACATATACATATACATATAGATATACATATACATATACATATATATATACATACATATATATATATATATATATATGAAAAAGTCTCTAACCATTCTTCACTGCCAATAACTCAAATCGATTGGTGTTATATACTAATCTCTTCCTCTCAATGAGCCCATCACAACCATACCCATTTTAGCCAGAATCGTCGTAAAAATCGAGGAGAAACATTGACAAAAAATGTCAATCGTCGATTTGTTACTTCCAGTGGTTGTTAATGGTTAGCGCCACTACTATTCGACTTGTCTTGACATCAAGAACAAAAGTGTTATGGTCTCGTCCACAGCTACAGCCTAGGTTGCCACTAATTGACAGAAAAAGTGATGAGGGTTTCAGCTTATTTTTTCTTCAATTAGTTTAAATTTGTTGAGAACCTGAGTATGTTACTTCGAAGAAAGTTGTTCTACTCATCAAGAGCTTTCATTTGGTATAAAAATCTTTGAATTCTAAGACTAAATATTTTTCAATGATCGAGGGAATATTCCAATAACCAGAGGAATATTTCGATCACCGGAGGTACTGTTCCGACTATCATTTTGGTCACTTTTGTGAAATTTTTTTAAAAATTATACTTATCATTTTCTCTAAAGAACCATAGTGAGATTTTCAATGGTTTGTGAATTAAAAATCACGAAACGTTTAGGCGAGAATAGAAGAAAATTTTTAATTTCATAAATAGACTGCTTAGGCAATACGGATGATACCTAAATTGTTATTTGAGTCTAATAACTCTAATTAGCACTGATTGATATATTTTCTTTCGATTTACTAGGTATAACAGGAGCGAGACCCATCAAAAAGTTCAGGCGAATGAATTTAGTTACCAGGTAAGTTCATACCAACTTACTGTTACCAAGGTTGTACCTGTAAATGAATAATATTCAATGCTAGTACAGATGACAACATGTAGCAATATATAACCACATTCATATACATTTGTATCTTATATATACATATATTGATCGATACTTATATATTTATATAGCGAACGAATATATACAGTAATGCGTATTTGCTTTAGTATAAGCCTTTATATTGAATTAACTAAGTAGATGTGTTGGGTTGGGTATTGCATATATGCATTAGTCATTGCACAACTAAATGTTTACTTGATAAATTGCATGCTTAATAATTTGATATGTATTGCTATGTTCGATTGTGGGGGAACAAAAGATATGTAGGATGTATCCCCTAATAGGTATGCATCAGGGCCAAATGTGCACTGATTATGATTATGAGAGTTGTTTTGTTTATGATATTGAGATATACTATAGGCCGATCTTGGTTGGTGCTTAGCTCTCGATCTGACCCTTATTTATGTTGCTTATGATTTTGGAAGCTTTGAGCAAGGGCTGGTCTATGGGTGATGCTTGGCTCCTTGCAACCCCTTTGGATTAAGAGAGTCTTACGACTATATAAGTATAAGAGCATGACTGGGTCATTGGTGATGCATAGCTCCCCATAGTCATTTGAGGTTTAGATTTATGAGGGCTTACCCTTAGAGATTAAGGTCCTACAGATATTCTCCCCTACAATTTATTTGTGTTGTTGATGTGATTGGATGTATAGCATGATGTGTATGTATTTTGATATTCACGCGTGACTGTGTGCATAACATTGGGTATCATAGGATGGTGTGAGCTAACTCACTGAGGTATGACTCCCCACAACTTTATTTTTTTCAGGTCATCTACCACCAGCTTCTCACCAGTGACTCCTGTGACGTGTCCATTGCGGTTTTCCTATGTTTGTATATGTTCTTTCTTTATTTTCATTTATATTGTATTATAGCGTTCGTAGTGATATGATTTCATGAGTTGTAAAACTTCTTTTTGACGTGCACTATTGTTATTGTATTGTATGAACTTGCTACGTTCTTAGAGTTTGAATTTATCTTGTCGTTAGTGGTAGGCTTATGTGTGATCTAGGGGTTTAGAACCTCAGTCTCACGTGCTGGTCATACGCCAATTTCAGGTCGTGACAACACCTCACAAAACAACCAGAGTAATATCTCACTTAGCTTTATGATTGAGTAAAAATTAATATATATACACTACTAGTACTCTCAGCTAATCTTAGAAATTAACTCCGTTAAAATTGTTGTTGGATAATGCTATTTTAACTCTAAAACTCTTCTTTTATCAAGTATTTTTGTTTCAGACAACCTTTGTCTTTCAAACTTATCTTTTAATCTCAAAAGGATAAGATTTTATACCACACACGGTTGCCCACATAACCATGTGTGATGACCATGTTCAACTTTTAAGCTTCAAAACTCGATGTCACGGGGATACACGGTCTAGGTGACTTACACGGACGACAGACACAGTCATGTCTATCAACAACATGAGCATGTTTGACTCTACATAGGCTGTTTATCCTCAAGTTTCATAATTCAACTCAGAACATAATTACAGAAGCGTATACGTTTATCCACATAACTTTGTTCACCACGTGCATAATCCTAACATGAACATTTGTTCCAGAAGCAGTTTCCAATTATCAGTTTCTGCCTTGAATTCGTCTGATCTTTGTTCTTTTTGAGCTAAGATAGCTAACACCTTCAAAGCCCAAATAGAATTGATCTAACGAATATGTTTAAATCAGGGCTCGATCCACAACGGGCCAATGATAAGATGCTTGTGTTTTTCAGCCAACCTTGATAAGTAGCAATTTCTTTTGAGTGAAAATGGTTTTTGTTACAACTAATGGTTACTTTCTCCGTCTGAAGTTTTGAACATCCGAGATTGGTTGAGCGCTCTTCATATTCTTCTGTTCATGTTAAACAAGACTTGCCCTTGCGTTAAGTTCATACTAAAATGCAACTTTATACTGCTTTTTTGTTATTCCTTACTTCAACGCATATGCAAGACCAAGCTCAAAAGAAGAGTTACTGCAATAAGTAACGGGAGTACATGATAGTCTGATACAGCATACCACTTATGATACATATGGAAATATGATACATGGAGATTTTTTTGGAATAACCAAATATATAAAACGCTGAAGGACAAAATCCACGAATACCATGAGGGGTCCGGAAGATGAGAGTACCTGCTTATTGACTAGCTCGGACGGTATACTTTTACTTCAAAAGAAAATCCTACAGTACTGGGAATCCAAGAAGACACAGCATTAACACGCCTTGTGGAATTGTATACACTACAAAGCGCCGTGGAGGTCGAGTACAAGTGGTCATGAGAGCAATAGCAATGACCAGGGCCATGAAAATTTTCATAAAATGCGAACTGCCCTCTTCCAATTCAGAGCAACAGACTTTCCTCATACCCTTGTTCTTCACCTTCTTCCTAAAGGAAAAATGGACTGATATGCAAAGGAAATGTAGATTAGCTCTTAGGTCAAGTCAAGTAAGAATATGAATTTATTAAGCGTCCCTTTCGTTGATGAACTCATAAGTTTACAGGTCAATGCTAGGTTCTGTGGAAAAGTATGCATCGACCAACGTATCGACATCAAGTGAAAGTGAAATCATCAATCTTAAGGCTAGGCAGTAAGCTTCCTATTATTAGACTTCTTTAAATTTCACCTGTTCATTGAATTGTTGATGTTATTTGATCTTGTAACGTATTCAAGGGTTAAGAACTAATTAATAGATGTTTTCTTTGCATGTAAATTAGTTACATTAGCAGACGTAAACATGCATAGCATACTATCTTGGTATTCACAATGAACAGACTTAGGGCTCGTTTGGTTGAGCTTTTATCAGTAGAGATTTTTAGAGAAGAGCTTTTTTTAAAAGTCAGTTAATTGTTTGGCTGTCAATTAAAAAAACAGTTTTTTTGAAAGAGCTTCATACAGTAGACTGTTTGACAATATAAAAATAAAAAGTACTTTTATTAATTTTAACTATATTTTATTTTATAATAAAATTATTTATGCTAAATAATTTTTAAAGTATACTAAAAACAAAAGCTTTGGTCAGCCTCACAAGTAATTCTGCAAAAACAAAAGCTTCTTCCGCTTCTTTCCGCCTTACAAGTAATTCTGCAAATTTATTTTTAAAATTTTTTGATCAGCCTTACAATCAAAAGTTGCCCAATAATATAGTTTACAGTACTGTTCTAGTTGGTTTTAACACTCATAATAATATAGTTTATTTTGATTTTAGTTATGTAACTTTTGACTGGATCTTCTTTAAATTTTAAAGGCCTGACGTCAAGGAAAGCAGGAGGTCCTGAGAAGTATTCACAACAGTAGGGAATTAGTGGGGCAGAATATGATAATAGTGTTGGACCAATGGTGGTTGACAAATTAATCCTACTTATGTTTTGATAATAATAAAATATATAGAATTGGTTAAGAA
>JANZLX010000009.1:16641856-16663208 GCA_025531955.1 Erythroxylum orinocense
TGCGAACAAACTAGAGCTACTATTTCTGTAACAAAGCTCAAAACAACTTTCAGAGTGAAAGTAGTGCAGATAGCCTGTAGAGGCTAAAAGTGAAAGAATATTGTTTGTAGAGACCTGAAGAAGCTCAGATACAAAGAATACTTGTAAAGTTTGAGAGATAGTGAAATCTCAGAAAGACATTTGAGGATTGGACGTAGCCCACAGTTTGGGGTAAACCAGTATAAAATTGATGTGTCGAAACCTCTCAACTCTCAATCTCTCTTAATTCTTAACTTTAGATTCTGTTGTTATACAAAGTTTTTGAAAATACTTTACAACTTTTGTTTTGATTGTTTTAAGAACGAAGTTCTTTGAACGAACAAATTTTGAAAAAAGGGATTAACGAAAAGTTTATCACAATTCAACCTCTCTTCTTGTGCATCTATATCTTATTATTAAGCATTATATTAACGCGTGATTCACTTAAAAAAAGAAAGAAGGAGAGGAGGCAGCGAGAAAAATACTCAAAAAAGGAGGCATCAAGGAGCGCATTGCACTACTTAATGAATTTGTTTTAAAGTTAAGATATAATGATAAGGTGGAGCAACACAAGGGTTAGTCAATCAATGAACGTCATCATTTGACTAAGGTAATATGACACATTTGGATTTCAAACCTCAAGTTTGATAGTAGAGTTTTAGTTTGAGTTATCCAAAATTTAGTTAACTCGAGTCAATTGTATTGATAGTAAAATTCTAGTTCGAGTTATCCAAAATTTAGTTAACTCGTGTCAATCATGTTAACTTTAAATCAAGTTTGGACATCAATATTAATTTTAATTATTACATCAATTGAAGTCAATTGAAATAATAGTTTTAAGACTTTTTTTAATAAAATATTTAAAACTAATGGGAATTTGGTGGAATTAATAAAAACCAAGGAGATACTTACCCTTAAAAAAATATAAAAAATGATTGGTTACTTGTGCACGAAGAGACGACATGGCCTACAAATGATGTGTCCTATTTAGGTTATACCCAGGAAACGACATGTCGTTACATTAACGACTGGTACAAAACAAAGCATGTTAGGAAAGTCTAGTCGAGATTCGAGAACTAGCAATCCAACAGACCCGGAAAATAACCTGCGACACTTGTTAACTATACCTACTTTTTATGGTATAGTCGCCGTCTTTTGTTTAGTTCTCATCTCCAGGCCTTAAAGATTGTCCATTTTGCTCGTGAATGGGTGGTAAATGGCGAGCTACTGCTTCTTTGTTTCTTCGCCAGATAGCCAGAGATACGTCATCGCCTAACCCTTCTCGATATTGCCTACCAAACCTTTTCCTTTTCTCAATCCCTCTAGGAAGGAGTCCGTATTCTTTTATTTTCAGGCCATTTTCTGCAATCCCATCTAGGGTTTCGGTTTATGGCAGCGAAACTGAATCTGGGTCGCATGGTATGGCCCTTAATTATTCTTTGGGAGACCAAGAAGATGAGGGCTTCGGGAAGATTCCTGTTCGAGCGTACTTTCTTTCTACCAGGTCTGCCACTTATCTAGTTTAATTGCTAAATCTTTCGTGGGACTTAAGTAATTTGGTTTCGCCCAATCTTTAACTCGAGTTTTTGGTAGTAAAGTAGTATTGGAGCTCAATTATGGGCCTGAGCTTAGCCCCACGTTGTGCGTTCGAATCCTAAGGAGTGGATTCGCTAGTTGTGATCCCAAAGTCGTAAACCGAAAGGGGAGACTGAGGGCGCCGCTAGCGGATGCGTGGTGGACTTAAGTAATTTGGTTCTGCCGTACCATCAACTTAAGTTTTAGGCAGCAGTCATTTTATCGTCATGATTAGAGTAGTGGCATCTCCATGATCAAGGAAATCTGTTCTGTTTGTGTAAATGATGTGGAAAAGTCTTTGCTTTAGGGTAGTCGTGCCAACATTTGTTTCTTTCAGCCTGCTAGGATAAATCCTTAGTAGCTACAGAGTCCTGTAAGATTCATTAGTCCTTAATTCGAAACCTTTGTATTCGTGATTATGCAACTGCGAAAATGTCAAGAGTTTACATTTCAAGGATGCTGACTCGGTTGAAGATTTAGGGAGCTTCCGAAGGCAAGTATGGATAGGTTAGACTTCTGTAATTGCTTGAAATCTTGTTTCCGGAAGCCCTTGATAGTGATGGATACTCATATTCGTATCATATCAAGTAATGTTGGTTTGTGGTGTTTGTGGGTCTTTTCCTGCTTCACATTTGTGTTACAATCTCATGAACCCTGTTTCCCGTCTCTTACCTTTGGCTGTGGTCCTCTTTTTTCTCTTGATGGCTTGGTTTTCTCAGATTCATGGTTTTGGCAGTATTGATGTGAAGAAAATGCAAGCAGAGAATTTAAGCAATGTTGTTCCTCCTACCTCGCGCTCAACTAATTATATTGCCCTCAGATATTGTGATTTCCCTTCAGACTTTACCGTAAGATGTTTGAGAGTTAATTTTATTCTAAAATCAGTATGTTATAGCTCAAGGCTTTCCTCTTCTTCTTCCGTTTTTCTTATATATACGAATAATCTAAGGTTGCCGAGATCATATAATTCAATCGCTGTTGTTCATATTCTTGATGTTATCCATTTTGATGTCATCTGACATGATATGTTGCCTTGTATTCAGATGCATGGAGTCAAAGAGCTTGTCAATTGGCGATACATGGTTGTATTTCAATATGGTTCTGTGGTACTCTTTAATATTGAGGATCATGAAGTTGAAATTTACCTGGAAATAGTAAGAAGACATGCTTCAGGAGTTCTTGCTGAGATGAGGAAAGATGGTGTGTTAATCAATAATCTTCATTATAATATCATATTCGTAAACAGAAGGTTCATGCCCTAATAAGTTAATCTGCCAGGTCTAACATGCCTGATGTTGTGCATAATCATGAATATACTAATGCATTTTATGTCATACACATATATCTTACTGGATAGTGTTAGTGGAAAAGCTCTAGCCGGCAAGCTTAACTCAAAGAAGCCATATTCTCTAACTAGTGGGATCAGCCACTTATTTCCTTTTCATTTGAGGCTCTGAAACTATAATTATCTGAGGGACCTAATTGTTGAAAAGATGGCTGGTTTTATATCTTGCTCATTTGTATACTTGTTGTGCTTATTTTCATATCATTAGTTAGCTCTTCTAACTTAATTGTTTCCATAATTTACTGCATTCCTTGTTAGTTTTTCTTTTACAATTGACATGATACTGTATCAGATTATGCAATAAAGGAGAAGCCCTTTCTGGCTGAGGATATGCAAGGAGGACCTGACTACATAGTTCTTAAAACTTTAGATACGGATAGCATTCGCATTATTGGAAGTGTGCTGGGGCAAAGTATTGCTTTGGACTACTTTGTTTCACAGGTAATTTGTATACAAAATAAAGAAATCAAACACCGATTTGACTTATGAGCTATGTAGGAGACAATCAATATTATTTATGTGGTATAATTGGTACTGTTGATATTTTCTATCGATCGTACAGTTGCTGTGATGCTTGTATTTTTCTTTTTTCTTTCATAGCATGAAAGAGTATTATCTTTTTCTTTTTGCAATGAGAACTCTTTTCTTATTTATTTAATGTCCTTCCCTTCTCTCTAGGTTGATGGAATGGTTGAAGAGTTTGCTGGTATAAACCGTGCAATGGAAAAAACTGGAACATTCACAATGGATAGGAGGAAACTCCTCCAACTTGTTGGAAAAGCTAATTCAAATTTAGCTGATGTAATTCTTAAAGTTGGTCTTTTTGAGAGGTAGTTCTTATTTCCATTTTTATATTGTTGCAGGAGTAAGATTATCTGTGCATAGTCTTAGTTAGTCTGAGTGTGTTTGCCAGGGTCAATATATGCTCTTGGATGTTATCAATTTCCATTTTTTGTAGCTCTGAGTTAGGATGTAATTTGAAGTGCAGAATTACAGGTTAACAACTAGTATTAACAAGCATTTTATTCTATGTCACTGGTCACCATTTGTTGATATGTACACATGGGATTGGGATGAGATGGGTTCTTATGGTGGTTCTTTTTGTACACCCCCAGATCTGAGATTGCTTGGAGAGATGCAAAATATGCTCAGATATACGAATACTTGAGGGAGGAATATGAGGTCACACAACGGTTTGGGAATTTAGATTTCAAATTGAAATTTGTGGAGGTATGTTCTAATCTTGCATGATTGATTGGTGTTGGAGAGATTCAGGCTTGAGAGTGCATGTAATAAGATCAGCAGTTGCAAAGCAACAGCATGAAAGTGCTTCAATCTTTAGAAAAGCAGACATCAAATGAGTGAAAAGGAATGTCATTATTATTCAGGCAACTCTGTTTAGTAAAATAATATCTATGCATTAAACACACTACATATCCGTGTTGCTTAACCTAGATTCTTTCATTCAAAATCTGGCCTGTTTCTGATCAATTAATGTTCTCCTTAAAACAGTCAACCCTGTGTAATTTTTCATGATAGCATTACTTGTGGTTGTTTATTGCAAGAATGACCTAAATCGAATTATAAATCTTTTGCAGCACAATATTCATTTCCTTCAAGAAGTTATCCAGAATAGACGGTCAGATCTTCTGGAATGGTGCATAATCTTTCTATTGAGTGTTGAGAATGTTATTTCCATATATGAAATAGTGCAGGATTCAGGTGTGGCGTGATCCAGTTGAAAGATGATAAAAGTTAGGACCAACAGACAATTCATTTTCTGTAGAATCAATCATACAAGTAATAATTTATTTTATTCTCTTAGTGTCTGCGTTGAAGTATTTTTATTTACTAATTTTAGATATGGCCTCTATGAACAGAACTTGAAAGTTCATAGCGACCTTTTTTACTTGTTATAAAATCATATTTGCGTTACATGTTTGACACCTTTCTTCTCTCCGGAGAATCTATTGGTTCTTTACTTTTCAACCCTAGAAGTTCAAAGTTAACGGCTAACGTTGGTTGTGATTTTGCCATTCAAGCCTGAGTGTTAGGCGTGTTTGGTAAATAGGGAAGGCACGAGTTAGATGAAAGCGTTTAGTTGGTACCTCTAGAACCCAAATCACAGCAATGTGCATAAATGTTAAAACAGATGTCAAGTAACAATACAATTTATGGAATAAGATGTTTCATAATGTTAATCACTAAATAGATACTATCATTAAGTGCTCTAATAGTTTACTACTAAATGGACATCTATCCATTAGCAAAAATGAGTTAAAACTCCTCCACCCTCACGGATGTCTGCGGTGTCTCATACGCAATTCTGGATCTTGACTTCTTCACACCGGCTGTGAACCATAACTTATCAGACTTGTAGCCTTCAGCTGCCACACTTGTCAGCTTAACCCACACTAAGACCTTTGTCTTCATCCCCTCTATGCCCGTCAGCTTTCCCCTCATAAGGATTGCTTTCACTCGAGTTGCATACCTTAGTACACAAGAGTCCTTGAAGCTGACTTCACACACGGAAGGCAAGTATACGATCAGCTTTGCCTTTGATTCGTCAAATTCATAACAGGTCACGTTTTCAGGAAAGAGACCAGGAGGTAAATTGTACTCTTGAAGAAGATCTGGCAAGGTTTTCAGTGGCTTTCCTGCACGAAATACACAGGTATCTACTATGAACAGGCAATACATGACTTTCATGTTGCTATACAAGAGAATGAGCTCACATTTCAATCTTATTGTTAAAGACAATTTTGTTGGAGACTTAAACTAAGTGACCTCGTTCAAAACAGATCTGGAACCAAAATCTAACAGCTGGTGTACACAATGCAAGAAAGACGGGGGGTTCTCCATACAATTTCATTTTTAGAATAGCCTTTCGCCTAAAATGCAAGGGAAATGGCCCTTTTTTATGTGACAATGTAAGAAAAGAGAGAATTTTCAGTACCATACAACACGAAACTGCTTAAAACATCTGTTGAGCAATCGAGTTATAGCTGAGGCATGGTCTGTGATTCAGATATCTTTGCACAATCTTCTTTTGTCAGTAAATGAAGCTTAGAAAACAATGTACAATGCAAAACATTTTTGTATTGTATAATTAATAGACAAGTTCGGCAAAACCGAGAGCACTAGTTTTAAATTTTCAATTCATATCGGTATAAAACATGTAAAAACATCTTACCCTTGAGTTTGTTGAAAATCCATTTTGCCTTCTCTTCAAGCGTATTGGAAACCTTCTGCAACATGAGGAGGTTATTAGAACTTTTAGTATTATGTACGTAAGAACATATTTCACACAAGCAAGCGGAGAAACAACTTTTTCGAGATAAGAGTCATGGTTAAAACTCAAAATCTTACTCAACTTCGTGGATTCAACAGCCAATTGCCAAGAGTAATCCAATTTAAAAAAAAAACATAATATGACATACTTCCAAGATGAATATTTTCATTCCTTTCCTCCCTTTTCCTTTCTTTTATCCTCAACCAATTTGGCTTTCTGAAATGATAATCACATTACAACCGATCCTATAAGAAAATTGAGAGAGGTAACAAAATACGGATTTTAATCTCAAATCCTGAGATAACACCAGCGACTGCAAGAAGCCAACAGTCATCTCCAACATTACTAGAGGCATGTACATTTATGCTCGTCAATGTCCTCATTTGGATTTGCCAAATCCAATTCCGTGTATTCAAAAACTCATGTCCATGGTCATTGCTTTCCCCGGAAAAATGATCCATTAGATCCAAAACAAATTAGCACAAGTTATGAAATGGGAAAAGTTGAACCCACCCACATTATGCAAATCACGATTAAACCCAGACCAAAAAAGAACACCAGACAAGAATCTGACTACCAAGAAAAGGTTAAAGGGGGAACAAATCAACATAATTAATGGAATCAAGAAAAACTACAAAATGCATTAAAGATAAAATCTTTGTACTAACAGTTATGTCTTCAGTAATGTTAGAGAGCTCCTCCTTAGCTGTCTTTGAGATCCAAGAACCCCCTAGCTTCAAGCTACTAACTTTTGTTAATACCTTTTCCATTCTCTCTCTAGTCTCTTAATTTATCACTAGAAATGAAGAAGACGAACTAGGTTTTTCTTCCTTGAAGTAGTAAACCAGACAAGTGAAGTGAAAGGAGTGGCTCTCAAAACGGAGGGTCTGTTGAGAGAAAGCTGGCAGGCAAAAGCAGCTGTAACCTTCAAGAATAAGCGGCGCTTTTCTTTTTTTTTTTGTTTGAAACGAAAGCGGGCTTTTGTTACGCTTATTATCTATTTATGAAATAAAACAATGCAATCGTTAAAAATTTTATACCGTGTATGCAATTTTTAAAATTTGAAGTTAAAGTTTTATCTTTTTGTAAGGTATCTATCTGAGCGAGAATTAGTTTGAACGTAGATAATATACAGGTGTCTTTTCATAGTCAGAATTCTATTCTTTTAGAACATCTCGTGAGAAATAAAGAAAATGTATCAAAATTTGAATTTAACTTCAAATAGTATTTAAATAAATTATTTACTTCATAAAAATTATAATTAAATTTGAAATAAATAGAGCCACAAAATCTTATTAACCTCTGTTTGGTTAAGCTTATACTAGTAGAACTTTTGTAAATAAAGCTTTTTCTGTAGATCTTTTTTAAGAAGAACTTTTCTAAGAAGCCAGTTGACTGTTTAATTGTCATTTTAAAAAGAACTTTTTTGAAATAGCTTCATTCAATAGACTTTTTGGTAACATAAAAATAAAAAATATTTTTAATTTTTACTATATTTTATTTTTAATAAAAAATGCATATAAATATTATATAAAGTATGTTAAACAATATGCAAAGCACAATATATTAATTATGATATAATTTTAAACCAGATGAAACATAAATTAAAATATATCTAACTGAATCTTTTATATGGATTATAATATAAATAAAACTAATATCAAAATAAAAATTAAAACACATAAAAAGTCAAATAATATTATATAATTCCCAATATAAACATTCAAATTGAATAACTAGTTAAATATATAATAAATTATGCATTTTATTGTAATAGAGAAGATGTATTTGCAAGATAAACGTGAAAATGAATTTGTCGGTATTGTAGAAATTATGTGTAAAATATAAGAACAAAAGAAACTAAAAATTAAGTCATTAATTGATCTGAAAAATTTACTCGAAAAAGTCATTTGAGAGATTTTTTTAAAAACTCCAAATTTAAGTTTCTTAAAAAACTGTTTTTTAATAGTAAAAAAAGTTATATCTATTAAATAAGTGTTTTTTATTTTACAATTAAATACTCATTTTTCTTAACAAAAATTAACAAAAATTAGTAATTCATTTAATAGTTATTGAGCAAAAATTAGTAATTCATTTATAAAATACATTGTTCAAATATTATTTAAATTTTAACAAAAATAATACTAAAAATATTATTTAAAATTTAACAAAAACTTTAAAAATTAAAATGAGCCTTATATAACTGGTTTAGTAAAAAGAGTTGCTCTTTACAACACTAGGCAAATTCGAATCTTCTTAATAGAAAGAGACTATTTAATATTCTCAAAAGTTAAATGACATAAATATTTTGATCTTAAAAATGAAATATTAGTTATTATTATAATTGTCTCTCATTTGAAAGATTAAAAAAAACATTTCTGGAAAACAGTAAGGACAATGTTGCAATATAAATCGGATATCACTTTGTTAATGCTAAATTTTTTTCAACCAAAAGCCAGTTGATTCAAGACCTTATAAATCTAACCATCACCTCACCTTTAAGAGCATATTAGATTATGCTTATACCTTAATTTTTTTTTCATACTTGGATGGTAATTAATTAATTCTGGAGTGCTATAATTAAATTGATTAATTTTACAATATATTAGTAAAAGAATGCTTAAAGTTCACCCATAATTACTATAATCCATTAATACAAAACAGAAACATGGTGAGGCTTACTAGTTTAGGTCACTGCATTTTCCAGCTCAACAGTTGGAAATTAGTCTTATAGGTCCCTACGGTCCCAATTAGCCATTCTATCAACGCTCCTTAAGTTGTAGCCATGGTTTTTTTTTTTTTTTGCTTAAGGGCATTCATTCGAGAAAAAGAAAATAAAGAAGGTGAAGAGAAAATATCCACATAAAACAAGCAAAAGGGAGAAAAAAACATGTTTAAGGAGGTCAAATTGTAAAATTAATCAACTTTCCACATAGCAAAGTCAAAATAGTCAATAAAGTAATGTAACACTATAAAAAATTACAAATTACCGACGATAAAAATACCGTAGTCAACTAGTGACGGAAAATCAATTGTTGTTGGCAATATTGTCTGAAAAATTGCATTTTACGACATATAAAATATTCGTCGGTAAAGGTAAAAGGAAATTATCCTGATAATTTTTTCGATGGAAGACGATATCCGTTCGTAAATTAGGTGGGAATGCTTGGCAGCATAAAGAAGTGTCGGGGTGTACCATCATCGATTTCCTCGTTGTTTGCCCTCCTCTGCACCCATCTACCATTGTGTGCCATCGTCGTCTACTTCGTTTAAACATCGGTCGAGGTAAGTGGTTCATCTTTAATTGTTTTTTACGACGTCAATGGATTTTATTTTTTACTGGGTTTTGTGTACTGCTTTGATTGTTTGGGTTTTTGTTTCTAGTTTGATTATATGGGTAATCATCGATTTTTTGTTGAGAACTAAGTTAAGGTATTGGTTTAATCATCGGTTAAGGTAAAAATGGTATACATTAATATTTTTGTAATGCATTATGCTTTCTTTACTGCCTATATGTCATGATAGTGATGATAGATTAATCCTACTTATTCTATTATGAAGGTAGCAAATACTTATTAGTGGTGATAAGAGAGAAATCCAACTTAGCAAAGTCCAAATGGAAATACAAATGCTTTAGAAAGAACTTACTAAGTTTTCATAAGTCAAGTGAAAAGCAAAAATGATTACAGAAAATGATTAAAAACTTATTAAGTTTTTATAAGCCAAGTGAAAAGCAAAGATGATTACAAAATCATATTTTGGTGTATTGAGATGTATGATGATTTTGTACATAATATAATTAGCTACTGCCTATATGGGATTGCTTCATTTATATGCATTCAAGGTATGCAGTGGGGACTTTACCACATCTTAAAAGGAATAAGACTTAAGATTTTAAAGACTTAGCAATTCAAGCATATGATATAAAGTTAATATTATTATAATTAGTCAAAAAAATGTTACCAATTCAGTCAAAAAAATGTTACCAATTCAAGAGCCTAAGAAGAATAAAGAAAAAAAAGTGCACAGAGGGCACAAGTCTTCTCCAAATGAAAATAAACAAGTCATGACAATAAACAAGGCATTGTTTAAGTCCACTCTAAAAGGTAAAGTGAAGCAAGAAATAATGGTAACATCTTTAGTAAAAAAGGAGGAAGAAATAGTTCATTAAAGGATAGAGAGATGTTAGACAACCTTTTAGAAGCTAAACTCATCGATTTTCCTTAGATGAAAAAATAACAGGAGGTAAATAAGGTGGATGATCCAAAGTACTACAAATATTATCAGTTGGTCATTCATCCTATTAAAAAATGCTTTGTCTTTAAGGACAAAATTATGGAGTTACAAAGAAATGGAGTAGTTTCCTTTAAGAATGAAGGTATAACATTCAACTTGAAAATTATTATAGAGTATTACAAAGAAATGGAGTAGTTTCCTTTAAGAATGAAGCTATAACATTCAACTTGAAAATTATTATAGAGTAAAAAATGGCATCCATTTACATGGCTTCAACTATGGCATTAAGATCATTTGATATTATAGAGATAACATATAGGTTAATTAAGTACAATTAAGTACAACAAGCTAATTGAAACTCCTCAAGTCTTTAAAGTTAAAAACCTACAAGATGATAGTTGGAAGAAGGATGGCCTTTCATCACTCACAAGAAGTAAGAAAAGGATATCCAATATTAGATTGGTTTGTAACATAATAAGATTTATGAAGAAGACAAGGACAAATATGGATCAATAAATAGAAATCTAATATTAATTTCTAAAAAGGAAAGTAAACAAGCCATTCATTTTGAATGAGTTCATGATAAGGAGAAGCTAAGAACATATTCTTTCCTAGTATTATCACAGAGATGATGAGGGTGAACAAATAGTAAAGTCAATGTGACATACATAAAGGTAAGTTTACAACCATAAGCGAATAAAGGAATTATTGCCAATAACTTTGTTTCTCTGATGATGATCTTCTGTTAGGTTCCAAGCTATACAATTATGTAATCTTTATTCATGAAATAACTTGTGGCCAAATTGAAAACTTAAATGTAAGAGTGAGCATTAATTTTTATTTTTATTTTTATTTTTCATTTAAAAATATTTTCCCTCCTTAGTGTTCTGAATTGAGTTTCCCAATGTTTGAATTGAAAACCAAAATAAAGGTCATGTTTCTATTATTGTTATAAGTTAGTTACTCTAACTATATTTAGGTTAAAATCATACTAATAGTTACTAAACATATGAATTAAAATTAATCTTATATAAATGAACAACAACAATAACAATAACAACACCTAGTGAGACTTTCATACATATTTTTGTTATGCCAGTAAACTATACTTGTTGGTTCCCTATCCCAAGGCGACCCCTCAAGGCTGTCGGGTAAGGATCACTCGAGGGGAGGGTCGAAAGGATTCAAATTTAAAGGATTGGCAGCGTGTAAGGTGGCGAGTTCACCGCGGCAACAAAATGTTCACCGCAGCGAACGCCTCATGGAAGAAGTTCACCGTGGCGAACTCCTAAGATCTGAAACCCAGACACCCAACATTCAAACATTTTAAACAAACACATACATTCATTTTTATAATTCAAAGCATCCAACTCACCCACCAGATAAACATAATCATACACAAAAGAAACTTCATTACATTACTAATTCAAAAGAGTCTGAAGAACTTTAATTACGTATCATCATACACATCAAAGCTTAATACAGAATACAAAAGGATCTCAATGTTGATATGCCTATGAATTTATCCAAAATAGTCACTAACTTTATACAAAAGTCTCTAACTATCTTGGAGTTTTCGATGCCTTACAAGGTTCAACTGTTGTCTTGTTCTGCACCTGAGGAGTGAAAAATATAGGTTGAGCTACAAAACTCAGTGGCTAATATATTTATAGCCATCGGCAATTAGCCACAAATTCAAGCATATGTATATATGTATATACTCCATATCATTTATATCTAGCAATTCAACAATTCTAATTCAAAGTCTTAAAGTTAAACATGTTATCACACAAGCATCTCATATAATTACTCAACCATTCATGCATAACTCTCAATCATTTATCATGCTCAACAAATCAATGCAATGCACATCAAAATGGCTCAAGGGTTTTATGGAACGAAATGGAGAAATCAAAGTTTACACCATGAACGAAATGAGTCCATTTTCTGGATCTCATATGCCACAAGTGGGTAGTTGGGAGAAGGCTCTTGTCAACGTGCACATGATGAATGAAATAGTTCCACTCTTGCCCAAACAAAAGCACATATTCATGCTCAATTCATTTTATCATATGCTCATACTTCATGATTTTTCTTCTTTTCATTTATACAAAACGTTATAACCTCTTTCTCGGTATAACATAATCACAAATCATCATGCATTATCAAATCTTCACATAAATTCAAAATTCATGCAATTTAGACCATTTAAAATTCATGCAATTTAGACATACACACGTGTAGGAAAGAATTTACCCAATCACACAATACTATAAATACATTACCCACTTAATTTTGCTTGAAAATCCAAGCTCAATTGTGCCCTTCCTCTTGCTTTCAGATAGGGTTTTCTTGGTTTCCTAACGCAAACCAATTTTCCATTCAATCCAAATTCAAATGAAAATTCATAAAACTTCAAAAATCAAAATGCTAAAATTGAACTATAACCTTTCCAAAAATTTGGACCTTTGGGCCAATTTTCTATGATCATTTTGATAAGGTAAACGAAGAAATTTGATAATACTTTCTTCTAGAAAAATGTTTCCCATTGTCTTAAGTTTTTAATGACACCAAAATTATTCAATTTGGTTTAGTAATCTGAAAGTTATGCCCCAAACATTTTCAAACTATTATTACACTAAAACAATATTATATGCTCAACTTCCTTCCAAACATTGGAATTCTTAGAGAATGAATTAAAACTTGATTTCTTCAGATAATTTGTAGCCCTATGTCTCTAATTTACTCTAAATTAAAAATCACTCCATTTGGATAACTACAAAATAAGTTATGCCTACAATACGGAAGCATGTTCAAGTTGTATAGGAAAAGATTTCGTCGCGACGAACTTTTCCAAAGAGGAAAATTCCTCGTAAATTCTTAAAGGTTTGCCACGGTAAACCCCAAAGTTGGCCGCGACGAACTAATGAAAGTTGGCCGCAGTGAACTTTCACAAACTCTCTTCCAAATTTTCCAGATTTTCACTTCCAACATTTCATAAATAACCCATCTTTCTCTCATCCCAACCTTCTTATACCACAATATCACATTACTCTATGTTTCCCCCAACTCCAAAACCCACGAAAATCACAAATGGGGTCATCTTCTTTGTTTCTGACACAAACCCTATACAAATCTATTTCTTTAATCCCTTTTCTAACAAAGCAAGAAGAAAGATGAAGATTATTACCTCTTACAAGCTTGATTTCTTTTCTTTCTTCCCTTTCCCTCTTCTTCCACGATTTTTCTTCTTCTTTTCTCTTCTCTCTTCGGTTTTTCTTCTCTTCTATCTTCGGTTTTTCTTCTCTTCTTTACTCTGTTCCACAACACTTCACGCTTCTTCATCTAATTCAAGACAACATTTTAGTTTTCTTTCTCATTTTACCCCTCATTTATCTGAAGACTACTTACCTTAGGCCATTAATCTAATACCTTAACTATACTTCTAATTTACTTCTAACTTTTCCCTTCTATATTTCTAATTGCAACTTAGGCTCACTAAATCAATGAACTCAATTATGAAAATAATTAAACAAAAAAATCATAAATAACTACAAAAAAGTTAAATTAATAAAAATTAATAAAAAATTTCGGGGTCTAACATTGATAGTTTGAGATAAAGAGCACAGAATTAACGTCTTACTACTTGGGATCGAAGTAAGGAAAATTAATGACATAATTTCATCATTCAAGAAGAATATGCAGAGTAAGTGTTTAAAATGTTCAATATGTTAGACAATAAACCGATTGATAATCATATAAAGTGACGAATAAAGCTATTCAAGTTTGATATACAAAAAAGTGTTGGTCCCACGTTGTTCGAAAGTTTTGTGAAAAGTTTGAGGTACTTAATTTTCATTAAGTTAGAAATCGTATTTGTAGTTCTACTTATTAGTCGATTTACGAAAACATTTTCTAAAGTTCACTTAAAGACAAGTAAAAGAGTTTTTCGATATCTCAAAGGCACTATTGGCTATAACTTGTTTTACTCATCTTCTAAAAATTTTAATAATTAAAATTCTTTATAATAGTGATAGATTATGACATGTTTTACTCATTTTCCAAAAAATTAAATATTAATTAATTTTATGATATTGATTTTTTAGTGATCTTGGTGATAAAAAGTACTACTAAGTTTGTTTTCTTTATGGAAAATAATGAAACCTCCTAGTGTTTAAAGAAATAATTCACAGTTAACTCTCTATATGTAAATCAAAGTATATGGTAGCTACTTTTTTATCCTTGTCATGCTATTTAGTTGATAAAGTTGTTCAAATAGATTTATTTAGAAGAAATTGAAGTAACAACTTATATGACTAATAATAAATACACTCAAACTTTAGCAAATAATCTAGTGTTTCAAGATAAGAGTAAACATATACCGACATATAGTTTTATTTTATTTGAGAATGTATTGCTAAAAATGAAATTAAATTAAAGTTTTTGATGTTTCTTATTCAAGTGTGATTCTTGCACTAATGCCCTTAAATATGATGTTTTTCAAAATTCACAAATGGTGTTTGGAGTTATGAAAAAAAATTAAGTTTATAAAAGGTTTTAGAAGTGAACTTAACTTTTGGAATCATAGAGTAAGTTTGAATGATTAGTTAAATGCTTAATATTATTCAATTCAGGTGATTTAAGAGAAATTTTAAAACTACATGTTTCTAAATCTACTTAAACCTAGTCTTAAATCATTTAAAATTATCTAAAGAAGGATATAATGGAATAAAAACATATTAATCATATTTTTTGTTATACAAATTTTATTGTTTTTGTAAATATTTCCTTTTCATTATAATATTAAGTAATTTTAATTTAGTGAATATAAAATTCTCCTTTGACTCTATAAATAGTCATATAATTTTTCGCTTTATACAAGAATCAAGAATAAAATTTCTGTTACATTATTATTGTTCCTTCTTTATTTGTATGAATATGCAGGTGTTGTAAGGTATTAGTTTCCCAATATGTCAATCGAACAAATTGATTTTATTACAGCACTGTTGTTGACATGATTATCCCACCTTTTAATATTTCTCTTCCTATTCTCATTTTCAAATGAAAGATTATGATTTCATTTCTTATTATGCCATTACATTCATGTTGTTAAAATGTGCTAATCAAACTTACAATTCCTTATTTGAATTTATATATCTTGGCTATAAGTACTAAAGTAGACTACAAGTACAGTTCTATTGTCACATTTTGCAATTGTTCCAATTTTAGCTAAAGCAATTATACTTATATGTGATTACAGTTATCATAATAACCTACAATCTGCAACATGTCATCATCATTTTGCAATAAAAAAAAATTAGACTAAAGGTTGGCATTAGAGACATTTGTACTTACATGGTCATTACAGGTTAAGAATAAGAAAAGGAAAAAGCCACAACATTTTAAGATACTCGCGTAAAAAGTAGCGAGAGAGAGCAAGGATTGAGAGGAAGGTCTGGTTTAACCTCTTATGAAGTTGAGAATGTATTATCTTTTTAACATGCACAATTATCATTTAGTAATTTTACCTTAGCTATATTGGACTCCAAGCAATAACTTTTACAAGATCAAACTACTCAAACAATATGGATGACTAAAAGAAAATATTGAACATACCATTTTAACCAATAGAAAAATTCACTATACACACACATACACACACACCCCCCAATTCTACTCTCAGCTAATCCTAAAAATCAAACTTCAATAAAATTGTAGTTAAATAATGTTATATAGACTATAGAACTCTTCTTTTGTCAAGTGTTTTTGTCTGACACAACTTCTATCTTTCGAACTTATCTTTTAATCTCAAAAGTGATAAGATTTTATACCATATATGGTCACCCACATGGTTGTGTGTGTTGACTGTGTTTAACTTTTAAGCTTCAAAACTTGATGTCATAGAGATACACAGTCCTAATGTCCATAAACAACATGGGCATGTCTATCCTTAAGTGTCATCATTCAACTCGAACATGGTTATGGAAGCTTATAGGTTCATTCATACAATTGTGTCCACCATTGATATAGGTGTGTATAACCCTAAGACGAGCACATACTCTACAAAAAGGTTCCAATCGTTAGTTTCTGCCTCAAATATACCTTACCTTCATCCTTTTTGATCCATAAAAATAAATAACACTTTTAAAGCCCAAATTTAGTGGAATTAATCTAATGAATATATATATAATAGGCCCAGAACATAATAATCTCCCCTCCTAACCCATTTCAGAGTAGAAATCAACCACTTCATTAATCACTTGGAAATCATCTCAATAAGCTTATTGTAAAGCTCAATCTTACTCCTAGTAACTATCTTCATCGGCATATCGGTACTATTCTTGTTTATGTGAATCTTCTTAGATTTCATTAGTTACTCCTCAATGACAAATTGCAACCAATGATATCTAACATCAATATGCATAATGTAGGAATGATATATTGAATTCTTACATCAATATGCTTAGTGTGGGAATGATACATTGAATTCTTACATCAATATGCTTACATTGAATTCAACCAAAGTATATCCATACCTACTTATACGGACGAAACATATTTTGCCTCAGTAGTAGACAAAGTTATACACTTCTATAGCTTAGATTGCAAAGAAATAGCTCCTTAGCAAATTTGAGCAAGTAACCTAAGGTTAACTTTTTGTTAATAAGACCAACCATGCCTATATATGTGTATCCTTCTAGAATTGGTTCACCACCTCCAAAACACAATCATAACATGGAAGTGCCCTGCAAATACTTGAAGATCTACTTTACTATTTCCTAGAGTACTTTTCCTAGATTGGATAAAAAATTTCTCACTAACTTAATTGTGTGTGCAATATCTAATATAATGCACAATATGGCATGCATCAAGGAGTCAGTATTAGAGGAATATGAAATGAAGGATATAATATCTTTCTCTTTTTTAGTGGTAGGATAAGCTTGCTTGCTCAACTTGAAATGAGTTTCTAATAACATACTAACAGGCTTCACATTCCTAATATTGAACATCTTAAGCACTTATTTAATATATTTTTCTTATGACATCCACAACATTCCAACCTTCCTATCACAAATAATGTCCATTTCCAATATTTGCTTTATAGGACCCAAATATTTCATATCAAAGGACTTATATAAGTCCTCCTTTAACCTATAAATCATGCCAACATCTTGTACTACTATCAACATATCATCCATATATAATAAAAGGATGATGAAGTTACCACCAGGAAATCTTTTGAAGTACATGCAAGAATTAATTAATGTTCGCTTATAATCATTGCTTGCCATAAATGAGTAAAACTTCTTATACCATTGTCTTAGTGCCTATTTGAGCACATAAAGACTCTTCTTATACTTGCTTAAAAAGTTATCTTTTTCCTTTGACTTTAAACCCTTCCAGCTATGCAATGTATAGCTGCTTATCTAAATCACCATGTAAGAAGGCAATTTTCACAGTAAACTATTCGAGTTCTAGATTCATACTTGCAACTAGGTAGAAAACATTGTGAATAGACATCATCTTGGCTGCCTTCTTACTTTTTGGAAGTTTTACTAACTTATAGTTCTTATTTTTCTTCAATAAATCCATCTCCGATTGCATAACCTTGAGCCAAGAGTCTTTTTTTAGTGATTGAGCTTCTCAAAAAAATTTTGGCTCCCCCATTATAATAACTAGGAGATATTCTAAACTAGGTTATCTTATTAAAAGCTTCTTCTCTCTAATTAGACATCTTCCAACATTAGAGCATGTTGCTCTTTCTGCTTATGATTCTCATAAACTTCTCCTGCATCATCTACTAAATGTGGCTCATCTTTATTAGATTACATCTAATTATTATCATCTTATATTAGCTCATGCCCTTCACCTTCTCACCTATAGATTGTTTAATAAAAATATAACGAGGGAAGAATTTGCAATACCAAAATATAAATTGCTAGAAGTAATATTGTCTTCTTTGGTGAGATCTGCTTCTATCTCATGCTCATACAAAGCTATATCCCTACTTCTAACAACCTTCTTCTTTTTGAAGTCGTAAAGCCTATAATCAAACTCCTCGTCACCATGTTGAACAAGTATATAAGATTTAGTTTTCGAATCCAACTTCCATCTTTACTCTTTTTGGCACATGTTTGAAAGCTTTGCTTCTAAATATTCTCAAATGCACGTAAGTCAAAGTCCTTCCCTTTCCATACTCTCTCAAGAATATCAATATCCAAAGGGAATGAAGGACTTTTCTTATTCATATATAATGTGGTTTGTACTGCCTCACCCCAAAAGAATTTTGGTAGATTAGAATTTCAGAGCATGCATTGAACCTTCTCTACAATGGTTCTATTCATCCTCTCTGTAACACCATTGTGTTATAGAGTACCAGGTTCTATCTTCTTATGTCTTATACCTTGTCTGGCACAGTAGTGCTCAAACTTATTGGAGGCATACTCACCGTTATTATCAATTTATAGGCATTTTAACTTTCTCTCCATCTCCCTCTCCATCATAGCATAAAATTTCCTAACGGTTTCAAATACTTGGGTTTTTGTTTTCAACATGAAAACCCAAGGCTTGCTAATAACATCATCAATAAAAGTAATGAAATACTTATTACCACCCAAGGAATCCTCCTTAATGGGACGAAAAATGCCAAAGTGCACTAATTTCAACTTAGTCTTTATCCTAGTTTATTGAAAAAAAACTTGATGCTGCTTTGCAGTCGTGAAATGATCACATGGATTGAGAGAAACAATAGTTTTCACAGGGATAAGTGACTTGTCAGTTAGCAATTTGTTCCCTTTCTCACTATTAGGTCTTAATCTTCGATGGCACAAATTTAGAGAAGTATTCTCCTCAACAATATGTGTTGTCCAACACACATCTCCAAGTGTGTCTTGTATAGAGTGAAGCACAATCCACCACAAGGAATTGTTATTGCTTTTTTAGATGGATTCCACTTACTATCATCAAAAGTATACTAATATCCTTCTTGGTTAAGCGTATTTGTACACAAAAAATTGAGGCGCAATTCAGAAATATGTTGTACTCCTCTCAAGGTCAATATGCACCTAATATCGGTCTTAACTCAGATGTCACCCATAATGACAATGTTAACAGAGCTCTGATTTATCATGTTTACACTTTCACTCGTATAATTGGTGATGTGTTCCCTCTTTGGAACACAATGTTAGGAAACCCACTCACAATCTAAATGACTAAAGTGGAGACACTCACTGGTTATACAATTTAATAACACCTCATCATATGTTCCTAATGATTTTACTGTGGTGTTATAATGTCGTCTCCATCTATTTATCTTGCTTCTAGCCTCTCTTCCGTTTGTAACAAAATTTCTTTACAAGAGCAGATTTAGTGCAATAACATGTTTTGGTCTCTTTACCATCTCTAGACTTGCACATTTCTTAAACTTGCCTTACCATTTGAACCTCTATTCTCTACCACAAGAGCTTGTTTGTTGTCGACACTGATCTCCTTCCTCTTAATCTCTTCATTAAACATGCTCTCTTTGATCATATCCAAATAAAGCATACCACCCAAAAGGAAGTTATTGATAGTCCTAACCAAAGTTTCCCAACTATCCTGTTAAGTTAAAATGACTTCACGATCCATGATTTTGATGAAGCCCAAATAATCAGATGGAAGCTGAAAGAAAGTGAGACGGAAGCAAACAAAAGTCAGACGGACGCGCGAAGGTAAAAGTCAGACGAAAGCAAAAACAAAAGTCAGACGAAAAATAATCAGACGGAAGCGCAAACCGAAAGTGAGTCAAAAGAAAGTAAGACGGAAGCGCGAAGGTAAAAGTCAGACAATAGAAAGTGAGAAGGAAGCGCAGAGTTAAAAAATGAAAAGGAAGAACCGATACCACGTCGGATGACTAATCAGCTTGAGTTAGTTACAGAACTCAAGTAAATAATTGATTCTTCAAAGATCAAGAAACAAGAAGAAAGAAGCAGTTATCAAGAAACGGTTGAAGACGAAGGCTATAAATATGAGTCAGAGTCGAAGATTGCAAAAAAGTTAAAGATTTTTGAAAAAAGAGTTAGTGAGATTCAAAAAGCTAAAAATTTCATTGTGCTAAACATAGAGCTATTCTTATCTGTAACAAAAGCTCGAAGCATCTTTTAGTCGAAAGAAGAAAAGCAGATAGCCTGAAGAGGCTAAGTGTTAAAGAATACTTGTTGTAAGAGACCTGAAGAGCCTCGGAGTCAAAGAATACTTGTAACTTTGCGAAGTATAGTGAAATCTCATAAAGATCTCTGAAGACTAGTGATCGCGGCTCGTCGTTCGATCCTAAGATCGATCCTTGGAAGCCGGTCAAAAATAATTTATACCAAGGATTGCAGCATAGGATGCAACCTCGGGTCGTATCTCTTGTTGGAACCTAATGAAATGGACCTAAGCTAGCCTATATATCATTCAATACAAATGAAATTAGCAAGGAAAGGGGGGGTTTCGATTTTAAAAACATTAATGAACTAAAAAGCATGTAAAAAATATTTTTGAGTTTTTGGAAATAGAAAATAAAAAGACAAAAACAAAAGATAAAATCCTCTTGAAAACGAGCTTTGGCTATCACAGTTCAAAACTAAGTGTGAATAGTAAACCTTAAAGAACTATCTTTAAGTCCAGGGTCTTGATCAATGGACTCCTGTCACTCCCGACTCTATTTCTCTAGACCCCATTGAGTGCTCTTGAGCCTCAGAACATTAAAGGATTCTTTAAGTCTGGGATCTTGATCAATGAACTCCATTGCTCAAGATCCCGTTAAGCGCATCTTAGTTGAAAGGGATTAGAAATCACTAAGTTTGAATGGTAAACCTTAAAGAACTATCTTTAAGTCCAGGGTTTTGATCAATGGACTCCTGTCA